>PPNI02000017.1:0-226210 GCA_003707195.2 Phaffomyces antillensis
GATTCAGAAAGGTTGTACTCTATAAAGTATGGATGGATCATGGAAACAGTTTCTTCAAATGAAGGAATAACACATAATCTCCTAAAGAATTTGCTCAATTGCTCAATTTACAGCAATAGTTATAGCTAAAATCCATGAGCTAGTTTATAATTCAATATCAGAGCTGATTTTTCTTGAATAGTTGCTGAAGCAAGATAAAATAAGATTATACTCATTCAAATATTGCCTAAACCTTTCACAATTTGAATCAATTGATCAAACTCACCTAAATTTTCGACTAAACGTACAGCCTTATGTGTTAGTTGAGTTAAAAACTGTATAGTATATTCAAAAGCTCCATTCTCTTCCAGATAATTGACGGCATATTTTTTGATTTGATCATCTTGTGTTCTTTGTTTCAATATACCTAATAAGGTCTTATCCTCTTTATTTTTAGAGAAAACATATACTATTGGAAATGAAAATTTACCTTCTGTTATATCTTCACAGTAACCTTTGTTGTCTTGTAGCTCTTCATTCTTTAAATTCATATAGTCATCTCTAATTTGATAAATCATACCTAATAAATTGACTAATGGCACCAATGATTTAGATGTTTTTTTGTCATCAACAAACAATTCCATTAATCTTATAGCTAGTCTGAATAATCCCCCTGTCTTATTCATCACCATTGCTAAATAATCTTCAATGGTAGGGATTATTAAATCATCTCTCCAATGTAAATCCATATATTGTCCGCGATGTAAATTCAATAATTCATCATTGAAAATCTTGATACATTTAGATCTTTTCTCTTCAGTTTCACATAGTTCACTTAATGAGATCAATTCATTGAATGATTTGAAATAGATATAGTTTGATGTATTAATAGTGAATGGAGTTCCATAAATCAAATGTGCTGTAGGTTTACCTCTTCTTAAATTTGATCCATCTTCAATATCATCAATGAGCAAGGAGGCAGTATGTAAAAGTTCAATAATATTTGAAATAATCTCTATTTTATCATGTTCAATGTTAAGGATTCTATTGAATGAGTGAATCAATTTGGATCTTAGTTGTTTGCCTTTATTTTTGTTGAGATAGTTAAATGGGCCAGTTATAGTCTCCTCATTCTCGCTTGTCCATTCAGGATCATTATTGATTATTGAGTCAATATTAATTTCCATTATGCTCCCATTCAAATGTGAAATACAAACACAAATCAATAAAATGATTCAATAGTTTAATGTCAAAGCAATTTATGTCACTTCCGACTATATCACGTGATATTTACCCTCGGCTTCCCATTTCGGTAAATTATATACATTGAAAAATTGGATAAATGATTTTAAATGCTTATATTTGTACTATTATTAAACTGCAGTTTAACACTCCATTAATACGAGAATGGATGAGCTCAGCGAAGCAGTGGATGCTGTATTCGGTGACAGAGTGCGTCGTTTTCAAGAATTTCTGGACAATGAAGAAGGATTGACAGATTATAGAGAAGAGATTCGTGATTTGTTGAGTAAAGGTGATCGAAGATTAACCGTATCAGTTGATGAATTAAGAGAGTTTGATCGTTCCATGTGGAAAGGTTTATTGAATGAACCGTCTGAATACTTACCTGCTTTTGAAAAGGCCTTAAGAGATAATGTTATCTCTATTTATGACCCAAATAATCCAAGTTTTCAAGATTTCGATGAACAAAAACCATTTTATCTGTCATTTAGAGGTGCATTTGGTGCAAATAACGTGTCTCCACGTACAATTAGAGCTGTACATCTATCTAAACTAATTTCCATTGAAGGGATTGTTACAAGAGCTTCTTTAGTTCGTCCGAAGTTATTAAGATCTGTTAATTATAGTGATAAAACTGGTAGATTCCATTCAAGAGAATTTTTTGATCAAACAACTTCATTCAATCCTATAAGTACCCCACCAGTGTATCCAACTGAGGATCTGGAAGGTAATAAGTTAACAACAGAATATGGGTATTCAACTTATAGAGATCATCAAATGATTACAGTTCAAGAAATGCCAGAAAGAGCACCAGCTGGTCAATTACCTAGATCATTAGAAGTTGTTCTAAATGATGACTTAGTTGATTTATTGAAACCTGGTGACCGTGTTCAAATTGTTGGTGTCTATAGATCATTAGGTGGTGGTGGTAATTCAACTTCAAGTTTTAGAACCATCATTTTAGCTAACTCAATTTATCCATTACATGCTTTATCAACTGGTGTTTCAACTTTTGAAAATATAACAGATGCTGATGTTAGAAACATCAATATGGTTTCAAAGGAAAAAGATTTATTTGAAATAATATCTCAATCACTAGCGCCTTCAATTTATGGGCATTCTTATATCAAGAAGGCGATTTTATTAATGTTATTAGGTGGTGTTGAAAAAAATTTAGACAATGGTTCCCATTTAAGAGGTGATATCAATATATTGATGGTTGGTGATCCATCTACTGCGAAATCTCAAATGTTAAGATTTGTTCTAAATACAGCATCTTTAGCTATTGCCACTACAGGAAGAGGTTCTTCAGGTGTAGGTTTGACTGCTGCTGTTACTCAAGATAGGGAAACCGGTGAACGAAGGTTAGAAGCGGGTGCAATGGTTTTAGCAGATAGAGGTATTGTTTGTATTGATGAATTCGATAAAATGTCTGATGTTGATAGAGTTGCCATTCATGAAGTCATGGAACAACAAACTGTTACAATTGCTAAAGCCGGTATTCATACTTCACTGAATGCTAGATGTTCGGTTATTGCAGCTGCGAATCCAGTGTATGGTCAATATGATGTTCATAAAGATCCCCATCAAAATATAGCATTACCAGATTCTTTATTATCACGTTTCGATTTATTGTTTATTGTTACTGATGATGTTAATGTCGCTAGAGATAGAGCCATTTCTGAACATATGCTGAAAACTCATAGATATATCCCAGTTGGTTATAGTGAAGGTGAACCAATTAGAGAAAGTTCGGGTTTATCATTAGCTATTGGTAATCAGAAATTAGATGATAACGATGATCAAGATTTGGAAAATGATGAACATGAATCAATTTATCAAAAATTCAATCCGTTATTACATTCAGGTGCATTAGAAGCATATAAGGAAAGATTACAAAAGGAAAATAAACCAAACATCAACAAAAGACCAAAACTTTTATCAATTCAATTCGTCAAAAAATATATTCAATATGCTAAAAATCGTTATCAACCAACTTTAACTAAAAATGCCACTGACCATATTGTCGATATTTATACTAAATTAAGACATGCTTCAGCAACAGGTTCTAAAAATGCTTCACCTATAACTGCCCGTACTTTAGAAACTATTATTCGTTTAGCAACTGCTCATGCCAAAGTCAGATTAAGTAAAACTGTTGAATTAGTTGATACTAGAGTTGCTGAAGAATTAGTTAATTTTTCAATCTTTAAAGAAGTTGAAAGAATCAACCCTGCTCAAAATAAAAGACAAAGAACTTCACCTGTTCCAAATGATGATAATGATTCAGATAGCGAAAGTTCAGAAGATGATGATGATAACAATGATAACGAAAATACAGGAGTTGAATCTCAATCAAAGAAAAAGACAAGTGAATTTGAATCACAACCAAGAACTTCCAGAAACTCATTAGGTTTAAGGCAGGAAGAAGCTGATTCTCAATCTCAATCTCAACAGCAATCTTCACAACATGATGAAAATGATTATATACCTGATGAAAATCAAGAAGATGATGAAGATTCTCAGTCACAATTACACATAGATGACGAAATACCACCTGAAGAACTAATTGAAAATTTGAACATTAAAGACCCAAATTCATTATCCCAGCAAGCTCAAGGGGAAGAAAATGAGGAAGAAAGAGATATATTAGTAAGACCATTACAATTTTTAGATTCTCCATCTGTTGAACAAATATCTTCTGAAAGATTTACCAGATTTTCAAAGATTGTTGCAGAATTAACACAAACTGAAGTCTTTGAAGCTGATGATGGTGTTCCGTTTGATGAATTATTTGATCATGTTAATAAACATGTTGTTGATGAATCTGAAAAATTCAGCACTGAAGAATATCTTTCAGCTACTCATTTATTAGCAGATAAAGGTTATATCATGGTTATTGAAAACAGTGTTTATGCTACTAGATAAGTTTTTTGTTTGTAAGTACTTCATAGAAAACTGTATTATATTAAATTAATGAGAATGTTTTATTTTTTGTGTTTATATATTTTGTTCAATAAATTCTTAGTAGATGATGAATACCTCTTTGTTTCTATTGCAGTTGATTTGTTAACATTGGATGCTGCTGTGTTTTCAGTGGAATTTGATCCATTTCATTGTATCTCAACACATTCCCTTGATTATTGTTATTAAAATTATTTTTATCCCAGCCATAATAAGATTTAGCTCTAACAAATCCAAAAATAAAATTTGATGTAAATGCCCAAGCGACAAAACCAAGTACAAAAACGACTATAGCTTTCCCACCAATTGGTTCTATTAGCGAGTTAAGGATAAGTCCCAAAGTTTCTGCGCTAACACTTGCCTTTGTTGCCATCAATGTTGGATCTCTATTCATACAACGTTCCCATTCAATACAAACTTTTTCAATCTTAGCAACTCTTGTATCTGGATGGCATTTATTTTCAATGTAATTTCTTGCACATATCGATACTTCCATAGCCATGTCTTGAGCGTATTCTTCCATTTTAGAATTGATATCAGAACGAACTGTTCTAATTGCACTTATTAAAATGTATATTGCAACTGATGATGTGATTGCATTGAATAAAAGTTGTAAATATGAACTTATCAGATATGGAGTTGGTGCCTTTGGCTCAGCAATTCTTGACCACGGAGCAGGTAAAATAGAATCACCTGTATCGTCATAATCTGACATAAATGAAGATTGCGGAGATGATGGGTAATAATGATGATGATGCATTTGAAATTGGATTGGTCTGTCTTTATTTGCAGATAGCCATTTTTTAGAAGGTGTTAATGTTGACTGGATTGATTGATCAAATGTGGTGTCTTCATCTTCATCAGAGTCATGAATTGATCCTATTCTATGTTTTAGAGTTGACGAGATTATTGGTGAAGATTCAGTTGTAACACTAACCATATCAGAATCTTCTTCTTCGTTGTTCATCACATTGTTTAATTTTGAGTTGATGCGAGATTTATGTATAGGTGAGCCATGTGTTGCAACTTTAGCACCTAGCATTGTTGGATTCAATATTATTGATGTGTTTCTGCTTAATTGTGAGCTAAAGCTTCTATCTTGACTATCTTCATCACAATCGTCACTATCTTTCATCACTACATCACTGTCTTCTGGAACAACACCGTTTAATAGATCATCAGTGGAGGAGACAGACATTTTTAGAGGTGATGAGGTGTTTGGAGTGTATTCATGCTGATAAGCGTACGATCTCTTAACGAAATGGTTTGAAGGGGTTGAAGTTGCAACTTCTTTGGCGTCATTCAGAGACAACTTTGAGTTTATACTCAGGATCAGATCATCCTCGTTTCCCAGTAAGTTATCTGACATTTCTATTAGCTCTGACTTTAATGTTTTGTGTTTCAATAACGGGACAGATATATTTTTTGTTTACTTCTATTACGTAAAATTTGATATGGGTATTTAATCAACAGAAGAGCTCAAGATAAACTGCGTTAATTGTTAGAATTTAGGTATTTTGACCATGAAATTTGACTTAAAGAAGTATATTTATACTGAAGATACTGAAAAAACTGATCCAAAACCTTCAAAACTGATCAAACCATATAAATACCATAAATCAGAATTACTATATAAACACTTAAATCCATTACCTGATCTGCTTCAAGAAGATTTGAAGTTAGTGTTTGTTGGTTATAACCCCGGTGTGAGGTCTGCTGAGTTAGGGCATCGTTTTGCTCATCATTCGAATAAATTCTGGAAATTACTGAATGAAAGTGGCATTATTGAGGATGAATTGACCTTTAAAGATGATATTAGAATGTGTAAAGATTATCAAATTGGGTTCACTGAGCTGGTTATGAGACCTACTAAAGGAATAGAGGAAATACCTGCTTTGGAGATGAAAAGAAACGTTCCTCGATTGCTGGATTCCCTGAAGAGATACAATCCCAAAGTTGTTTGCTTTGTAGGTAAAGGTATTTGGGAGAGTATAAGTAAAGTAATGACTGAAAATGGGCTACATAAGAAAAGAGAATTCAAATGGGGGTTTCAGGAACAGAATTTTTACAAAGGTTTAGTGTTTGTTGTTCCTTCAACCAGTGGATTAGTTAGAATTCCATGGGATGATAAGCTAAAATTGTGGAAAGAACTAGCAAACGTTGTTAATGATGATCAATAATGATGAAATATGAATGATGTGTATATAAATATATAATAAATAGAATAAATAAATAAAGAATCTACTTCCAGATTTTGTCTCTTAACTCATGAACTTCTTCAATAGTTTCATGACTTAAGATATTTCCCTCGATTTTATCGAAATACTTGATCCCTAAATCATCAGCAGTACCAGCTATTTGCTTATATCTCTTATAGTTTCTAGTGTGTTGCAAACCCAACTCATAGAGGAATATCTTCTGTAAGGTCATGCATTTCTCAATCTTTCTTTTATCAGTGTCACATCCACCCAACTTCTCCCTCCAAGGCCCATTATTTAAGCAGTTTGTGAATTGAGCCTCAAACTCTGCACAATTAATGGAAGCTAGTGTATTCTTATCCTCTTCAAGTGTCTTTGATCTAAATGAATTCTTATCCATCCCATCATCTTCTGTGAACTTAAATCGAATCTCCTTCGATTCTTTCTTATAAAAAGTAGATAATTCTTTTGGCAATTCGTTAATCAGTTCATCCTCTAGGGATGGTTCATCAGATTTGTTGCCTTCTGGGGTTCTCCCTCTTAAAATCCAGCCCATTTTCTGGTGGGATTTCAATCCTTTATAAAAGAGTAATAAATTTGTTTTTCTCCCCACATAAAAATAAAATGGAAAAATTACACTACAAAATCATCAGGAAAAAAAAAAAGAGACACATATCATTCTATTCCTCCTTTTCTAATTCACCAATCAGATTCTCGAGAGTTTTAGCTTCTTTTCCTAATTCTCCTCCTTCTTTAACCAAATTTGTAACTTGTTTCTTCATTTGTGGAATGAAAACTTCCATTAAAATCGCCTTTCTAGTTTGATAATCTTCACAAGAAGCATTCAAATCAACTGTGCTGCTATCTGTTACACTACTTCCAATCCCACTTGAGTTCTTAATCAGCTCTTTTTGAAATAGTTTCAAATGAGCAAACGGTTGTGGTGTAGCTGGTATCAAATATCTACTCGTCAATGAATGGTTGAATAATACAGTTTTCTTACCATCTTCCACCGTATCAAAGGCACCAGCTTTAATGAATTTACTTAAAGATTCAATAGCAACCTTTCTTGATTTAGTATTACTATGATTAATATTACTTGAAGCACTTGTTGTTGTGACTGCAAATGAAAGTGCCTGTTTGGAATCAGTTAATGCCCAACCTAATAATGTAAAGAAATTCTTTAATGTTTTAACCCAAGCACTACGCACTAAAGCATCTGGACCATACTCTGTTAAAATGTTTAAAAATTTACAAGAATCATCTCTAATTGCTGGTGTTATATGGGTCATTGCTGAATGAATGAATAAAACAACAGTTCTGGCATGTAATTCCATTATGTTCGGTTGCTGTTTAGCTATTGTAATTAGTAATTCCTGTAATGCTACTCTAACTGATTGTGATTGATCCAATATTAATGGTATTACAGCTGTTAATATTTGTTTATATGATGATGGATCTGATGGTAAATGTTGTTGAGTATAGATTAATGTTTCCTTTCTGGTCTGGTTAGAGTGATGTTTGACTAGCGATAAACGCTTTATCAAATCAACTTCAGCGTCAATGCTCTTTCTATTCAATGATTGGTTAGGCATTGAAATAGCTTTTGCAACAAATGAAGTATCTGTAAAATTTGCTGCTTTTGCAGCAGTTTTACCAACTTTCAGCTTTTGTTTAACAAAATCCTTAGCCTTCTCTTTCTTTTTTTTAGAAACCATTTTGATATAATTTCTTCTTGAATATTTCAATTTTATTATTTAACATAAATTTCATTACTTATACTAAAATAAAACTTATAAAAAATTTATTATTGATTGTCCTAATCCGGAAAGGTTGTGAAGCGATTGGCTGGACTGTAATAGATAATAGGAATTCGCTAGGCCCGAGATATCAAAGAGACTAAAGTAGTCTTAAATCTCTAAATTCTCCATATGGTCTTGAAGGTCGCTTCTTGGCGATAAATCTGCTCAAGTTTTGATGTCTGGTTCCAACTTCTCGATTTTTTTTTTGTTTTATGCATATATTAATAGACCACAGTCTGATTGTAAGTAACGGTGTTGGATTTATCAAGAGAGGTGCCATTTGTTGATCAGTAAACTCTCAAATTTCTTTATACAGGTAGAGCTAGTTTTAATACGGCACTTTTCATAGATTATTATAGGCTTACTTTTTCCATTAAAATATAGGACATAAGGCCTGGGATACAAATACTATAGAGTCTAAACCGTCTTTGTATTTATTTATAATTCATTTACTAGAAGCTAGATATACATTTCATTCTTACTATTCATAAATCAATCAACAGCAGTCATATAATTTACTTTGTAAATTGAAAATTAATATATAAGTAAAATAGTATTGGAACAATAGGAAAAATATGTGTAAAAATACACATAACGTTTACCGTTAGTTCCAAGAATAAACAGACAACTGCTAAATAGATTTAATAAATTCAAAGAGTGTTTGAATATATAAAAATAATCGACAATCGTTAATCTGTATATATATAGCGAGTATGGCTAGGAGTTGAGTTGAATTTAAAGTTAAACGAAAATCAAAGAACAAATCATCATGAAAAATAGTAAAGCTACAATGTCAGAAAGTTTATAACTGTCTGAAATATAACATTTAAGGTTTCACAGCTCGTATATAGTCTAAGGAGAGCCTACTCATTAGTTCCAAAACCACACTTTGAGTAAGATTTTATAGGTAGAGAGAGAGAGTTTTCTGCGGATACATTAACCTACAGCAGTAAAAATATACAAGTCTTTTTAATTTATTAATAAAATTGTCATTTTGAAAATTGGGACAACTGAAAAGTCTGGCCATGAAACTAAATGCCTGACATTTTATAGAGGAAGTTTGGAAGAATAATAGAAAATAAGGTAAAAAATTGTAGTATGTATCAGTTTAGAATAAGAAAACACCAACAAGCAAAACGAATAAACTGGTTGAAAATGATTGTAATGAAGCACCACCATCATAGGTACTAACAGTCAAATCAGTGGAACTGTTAGGAGAAACAGACTTGGTTGAGACAGAAGTGTCAATAGACATAGAACTTAGACTTCCTGGATAAGCAGTATTAGTGATAATTCCTGGGATTGTTGAGGATGTGTTTTCATTTGGGGAATCACTTGGATGTAATGGAGTAACAATGGTTTTTGTAGACGTCTCAACGGGTTTAGTAGTTCGGTCATTACCATCAGTGACTGTAGGTAGTGTTGATGTAGAAGTTTTAGATTCCTCAGATTGAAACGAAGAAGCTGATTTCTCTCCATCTGTAGGATAGATGATAGTGACATGTGTTGAAGTAGTGATACTTGATAAAGTCTTAGTTGTGAAACTCGTGTTATGGAAACCCCCCCAAGAAAATGGAGTTTCAACGACAACAATAGAACCACCAGTCGAATCAGTAGTAGTATAGGTTGACGTGAAAGTACCTGTCCATGGTTGAGTGGTGGTTGAATATGGAGTTTCAACAATGATGATTGAGCCACCTGTAGAGTCAGTACCTGTGTGTGTTGAAGTGAATGTACCAGTCCAAGGAATGGTGGTAGTTGGAATTGAGCCTTCATCAGAAGTTCCACTTGGAGTTTCAACGACAACAATAGAACCACCAGTCGAATCAGTAGTAGTATAGGTTGACGTGAAAGTACCTGTCCATGGTTGAGTAGTAGTTGGGTACGGAGTTTCAACAATGATGATTGAGCCACCTGTAGAGTCAGTACCTGTGTGTGTTGAAGTGAAGGTACCAGTCCAAGGAATGGTAGTAGTTGGATATGGAGTTTCCACGATAACGGTAATTCCATTTGAGTTGGTGGTCGTATAGGTAGTAGTTTCAGAGCCAGTCCATGGTTGAGTGGTAGTTGGGTATGGAATTTCAACAACAACGGTGGTACCATCTGGAAGAGTAGTAGTGAAGGTAGTAGTTTCAGAACCGGTCCATGGTTGGGTAGTAGTAGGATATGGAGTTTCAACAATAACAGTAATTCCATTTGAGTTGGTGGTCGTATAGGTAGTAGTTTCAGAGCCAGTCCATGGTTGAGTGGTAGTTGGGTATGGAATTTCAACAACAACGGTGGTACCATCTGGAAGAGTAGTAGTGAAGGTAGTAGTTTCAGAACCGGTCCATGGTTGCGTAGTAGTAGGATATGGAGTTTCAACAACAACAGTTGTACCATCTGAATTTGAGGTGGTATATGTGGTGATCTCAGAACCTGTCCATGGTTGCGTAGTAGTTGGATATGGAGTTCCAACAACAACGGTTGTACCATCTGAATTTGAGGTGGTATATGTGGTGACCTCAGAACCAGTCCATGGTTGCGTAGTAGTTGGATATGGAGTTTCCACGATAACGGTAATTCCATTTGAGTTGGTGGTCGTATAGGTAGTAGTTTCAGAGCCAGTCCATGGTTGAGTGGTAGTTGGGTATGGAATTTCAACAACAACAGTGGTACCATCTGGAAGAGTAGTAGTGAAGGTAGTAGTTTCAGAACCGGTCCATGGTTGGGTAGTAGTAGGATATGGAGTTTCAACAATAACAGTAATTCCATTTGAGTTGGTGGTCGTATAGGTAGTAGTTTCAGAGCCAGTCCATGGTTGAGTGGTAGTTGGGTATGGAATTTCAACAACAACAGTGGTACCATCTGGAAGAGTAGTAGTGAAGGTAGTAGTTTCAGAACCGGTCCATGGTTGGGTAGTAGTAGGATATGGTGTTTCAACAACAACAGTTGTACCATCTGAATTTGAGGTGGTATATGTGGTGATCTCAGAACCTGTCCATGGTTGTGTAGTAGTTGGATATGGAGTTCCAACAACAACAGTAGTCCCATCTGAGTTCGTGGTGGTATAAGTACTAGTTTCAGAACCTGTCCATGGTTGCGTAGTAGTTGGATATGGAGTTTCAACAACAACGGTTGTACCATCTGAATTTGAGGTGGTATATGTGGTGATCTCAGAACCTGTCCATGGTTGCGTAGTAGTTGGATATGGAGTTTCCACGATAACGGTAATTCCATTTGAGTTGGTGGTCGTATAGGTAGTAGTTTCAGAGCCAGTCCATGGTTGAGTGGTAGTTGGGTATGGAATTTCAACAACAACAGTGGTACCATCTGGAAGAGTAGTAGTGAAGGTAGTAGTTTCAGAACCGGTCCATGGTTGCGTAGTAGTAGGATATGGAGTTTCAACAACAACAGTTGTACCATCTGAATTTGAGGTGGTATATGTGGTGATCTCAGAACCTGTCCATGGTTGCGTAGTAGTTGGATATGGAGTTCCAACAACAACAGTAGTCCCATCTGAGTTCGTGGTGGTATAAGTACTAGTTTCAGAACCTGTCCATGGTTGCGTAGTAGTTGGATATGGAGTTCCAACAACAACAGTAGTCCCATCTGAGTTCGTGGTGGTATAAGTACTAGTTTCAGAACCTGTCCAAGGCTGAGTTGTTGTTGCTAAACATAAACCACCTTCATCTGTATCTATGAATTGAAAGATGACCGAAGACCAGTCATTGGCGATCAGTTGACCAGATGGCGTCGTAAATTTTAGTTGAAGATTAGCAGGACCATTCCAGTTTAGTTGGACAATTCTCATAGGGTAATAAAATCCTTCGATTAAGTTGATTGCAGAACCAGTTTCAGGATTAAGATAATTGGATGTAATATAAGGAGTAGGGTCAGTCTCTTCAATGGATCCAACATCACAACATTTAAAAGCCCCTCTGTTACCAATAAAAGCAGACATAACATCGTCCCCAAATGCAGTGAATTGATATGCTCCTGTTTCTGGTGCTCTGAAGTAACCAACAAGTTCAACAATATAATTCGAGATGGTAACTCTTTCTCCATAAATATTGCCATAAACAATTCTTTGAGGAGGAGTCTTATCAAAATTGATAGTTGGATCAATAACTCCACTTGTAACATGTGTGATACGTCTTTCTTTATAATCTTTTTTCAGGTATTTATCATCTGTATAATCACCTGGAGCCATGAGTGGATACTCATAAAATGTTGCCTTGAAACCGATTGAAGATGGAACACCAACAACCGCACAGTCTGTGTTGTATTGAGCTTCTGTAACTGAAATAAACCAAAAGAGGCATAATAATAATAATGAAGTCATTTTATTTACCGAATCAACTTTCATTGTGAAGTAGTTAAGGTTAGATCAGGTTAAGCTAGAGATGTTTTCACATCGGTGGATCTCACTCAGATTTTATATAATTCTAAAATATAATATTCATTATTCCAATCATTATTGAAAATCAGATAGAATGACTAAAAAGGCAGGTAGTATAGAATCTAGACTGCTGATTATTATTCAAAAGCTCTTAAATGGGTTTGAGTCTCACGCAACAAAATAGAGATATCCACACATCTTGCAGCTTTTCAAGTAAATTCTTGGAACAGTAATATCGCATGTGTAGGTTGATATGTTTTCTTATTTTTTTTTCAACTATGAAGTTTTGTAACAAAGAATTAGTGGAAATATGTAGTACAAAAAAATCCGCACTCTATATCTACACTAGAGAAGTCCAAACTTCGGAGTCCAAACTCTTCTAAGTTCTACTCGATTCGTATAGATCTTATTAAGATTCAAGCTCAACATACATAAATTTATATTACTGTAGCATAAAATATATATCTAAACTCAATAAGATTAAGAAAATAGTTGCAAACCACCTAATTTAGTAAAAACTTCTGAGACAGCATATTTACAACAGCTGTACGTGTTATATATACTTTTCCGCCAATATCACGGTGTAAGTTATAATATACTAAAATCCGAAAGTGTGCATGCTACGTTGTATATATATATATATATATATACCTAGCTAGCTAGCGCACAATAATGTTGGTGAAAAAGTTTAACCAATTATAGCATAATCTGCATGCATAACTCATGTATCAAAAAGCTTGGAAATGGGAACGTTTTGAATCTTCTGTGTTTTTGATTATGTCACCGAGCGTTCAGCGGACTATAGAAGCTTTTCCTTATTATCAATTCAATCCAAATCCAATTACTAGAGAATCCAAATATACAAAATTTAGTAGTGCTCATCAATTAGATTATCATTGAAAAACAATCTACAATAAAACTTTTTAATTCAATTAAGATTACATCCTCTTCAATTCAAAGTTCAGGAAACAAATCAGTTTTCCATTCAGACTTGCTTCTAACTTTATGAAAATTGTTAAAATCAGATCATCAACAATTTTAACATTGGTGCATATTCGAATAGTAGACATCAGACATTGGATAAGGAGATTTTGATCCGTCACTTTGTACTCTTAGTGAAGAGATGGTATACTGGCAACCGCAGGAACTCTAACATCAGGTGGGTTGTTCAATTTTTTACCCATAGTTCGTACCATTTACAAGTCAATTTGCATTGCATATAGAATTCTATATAGTAATTTTATGTACCAAGATTGCTTATGTGCTAATTTTTATGTTTAAATTTGACTCTTGTATAAAGTCTTTAGATTTCAGTAGAAAGACTTGAATCTAGAGACAGATAATAAGTTATAGGGTTTTCAGTTTACAACCTAATGATAATGGACTGAGAATCAACCTTACAAATATTTAACCTTATCTCAAATCGGAGTCTTTATGTTTGATTTTCTGAGTTTTCTTCTTCCCCATGCTGATTAATTGTGAACTCTACAGCATCATTTATACATGCAGGGCGCTTACAACTTAATCATCTGTCATGCGTTTTTTCAACGCTATGATAAATGTTCTTTTTACCTTTTGTTGAAATGACTAGTTTCTTCTTATTTACTAATGATCTTATTATGAACTATCAACGGATGAATATAATAAAGAAGTTATCGGTAGCAATGTAAACTATGATCGTATGAGACAAATGTAAAGATTGTAAGTTTAGTAATAAAAGAGTAAAATAGAATAAAAAACTAAATAAAATGGATAAAATTAGATTCGACAAAATCTTTGATCAAATCTAGTAAACCGGGATACCACAACGCGAGGTTTTTCAGCCCTTGCAGAATGGATAAACCACCAACTATACCGGAGGCTAAAATTGATGTTCAAATTTGACTCCCCATATAACAAAGACAGGCTTTTAGATAAAATGCACCGCTGACATTGATGATCATTCATATCTTGTTACAGTACTGAACCAGCTACTCACATCATAACTGATTTCATTAACTTCTACTACATTCTAAAATATTCTGATCATCTATTCCAGTACATTCTATTAGTATAACAAAGCTCCAACTAGACGTCTATATAAGGACCTCTAGTCGTCCATAAATTGTATAGTTTATTTTATAAAAACAACAGAGTAGTATTACTATCACTGACGTATCAGATAGAGTAATACATTAATCACCCATAAAGCGCATAACATATCTTAATATATATTATAATCCAACTGCAAAGGTTCCAGTAGATGTGGTGTCAGGGAAAAGAGATCAGAATTAATTTTTTTAAATAACCATGGTATCCTAGTTTTCAGTGTAAAAAAATTTAGTGAACTCAACTCGCTATCTATCATCATGAATTAAAATGGCTTTAAAACTACAAATACAATTCAAAAATCTATAAATCAAAAATATTTTCTGAAAAATGGGAATTCTTTGTTTTTAAAACATTCATAAGCCTAACTTCCGTCTAGCACTCTGCCTAACGACTTCGATTTCCCTTGCCTATGTAGTCGTTAAAAAACAACAAAAATCTCCAAAAATCAGTAGTCGATTCAAAAGTACTACAAAATTTTCTTGATTCACATCTACTGGGAATCCTGATCTTATATCTAACTCTCCCCAAAGACACACAGATATGACAAGCATAGCCTATAAGGTAGCTAAGTAGACGTCATCACTTTTCATGTTGCTTGAATCCCAAAATTGGCTGAATACTTCAAGTCATAGTGTTTAGATGTATATATCAATATAAATTATGGAGCTTTAGGCCCCACTTTGAAACAACCACAAACAGCCTGACGATTGGTATAACGTGATCTCCGAAAAACTCATCAGTGTTTGAATAATTGGGCTGATATATATAATAGCTCATACACACACTACAGTCCAAAATTTATTTGTAATGCAATATCTATCTTCTGTATAAATTGCATCAACTTGCATTGTTCCACGTACACCCAGACACCACTGTAAATTTTCGTGTCAGATTTTGATGGATTTACCTAGCTCTTATACGGCCAGCTTATAAGAGTTGATTTGCATTTCGTATATTCCATCTATATATATATTAACATACATGAAATTACTATTTTTTTTTCTCTAAAATAATTTATATTTATTATCTATACAACAAACCTCTTTTTTAGAATATATATATGGGCCGGAAAAAATTAGTACTGGAAATTTTTCCACGGTGTACATGCATATATATACGTATTTAGAGCTCCTGCATCATGTATATATATGCAGGAGGCGATCAGGATGGTATTAATTAGCTATAGCTTCTTCATGATTCATGATTTATATATTGAAAAAAGCAGTTATCATGTGCCCCCTGAATTTTTATAAGGGTCAGAATCGATATGAAAAGTGCCACTAGGGACCAAAAAGTTATATGTTATTTGACCCTCAATAATAAAAAAATATCATCATCATAAAGTGAGTGTAAACAAACCTCTTACACAGTACTTGCAAATTCTCTTCAGATTGAATATAAAGAATCTATATATGATAAATTCAGAAATTGTGTGAGGAAATTAAAAGAATTCGGACCCCATACGAAGTAATACTTATTATCATATTATAGAATGGAAGTTTTTTTTGCTCAAATAGGAGATTCACTCCAAAATCCAAAATATTTTTCGTAAAATCCTCATAACTCGTGGCCGAATCAACTCTACTACTTCAAATAACATATATATAGACACTTGCAGATTAAGTGAAAGCGATCTTAAACTTAAATATGAATACAGAACACAAGAATTTTGGGAGATCATGTCACAAAAACAAAAATAAAACAAGAAAGATAAAACAGGATAACTGGAGAAGATCACATATGCTCTAACTGTTTTGGACTACTATACAAAAACGAAGTTCCTCCAGACAAACAAAATACCAGAAGATGTTGCCAAAACGAAAAACTTGAAATAAACATTAATGATAATATTGATCCAAATTGCATCGAAAAATAGAATAACGACAAAACATTTCGAAAATACATACGACTTTTAAGTAGATTGTTTAGTGAAATACAACTTTGTAATTCATTTTCCTTATGTAAATCTGGAAGAATATCATCATATATTTGTCAGGCGTTATTCGATAGATTTTTTATTCGGTAGATATACCAAATTCGAGGTTTATTGTTCAGAAATTAGTTATAATCAATGTTTGTAGTGCTCAGATGGTCTACACAGCTGTAAGCTTTGTACTGCTATACTTTGAAATGCGTTAAACGGCTCTCTTAAGCATTTAAATGGTGTAATTTGAAATTTAGTCTTCGAATCGATATAATATTTCAAGATCTTTTCTAATAAAAAAAATGTTAATAATTGTTATATTTTTAATCATATATTTCTTCAACTAATCAACCCACACGTCTTTTTTTCAAAGCTGGTTGGTCATTCTTTTCTGAAGAGTCTATATCAATTTCTTTGACTCCATCATCAGTTTCAATCACAAGTTTATCTTCTTTACCTAATGATTTATGGAGATTTCTGCACACTTTTGATTTAGCTGAATGATTTTTACAAAGTATGGTACATTCAATTTTAGACTTCACACAGGGACATCTTCTATCATTACAAAAAGTTGAGCACCCACATCCTTTGAAACTGGCTAGAAGATGTTTTGAGAGTCCTTCCGGTCTATGATTGATAATCTGCGATTTGACACCAATTTCTTCCAATGAAAATACATCTTTATTCAATCTCAACAATCAAATAATTTCTCTAAATTATTAACATCATCAATAGTTCCCCTTCTGCCAATGCCTAAATCAGTTCTGATAAAAAAAATGGTTAAAGGATCCAACAAGTAAGTAGAGATATATTGATGAATATCCTGATTACCGTCAGACTCAATAGAGCCTCTAGCAATATCTCCATAAACTTTTCTACTAGTAGTTCTATCTGAATCAATGAACTCCAAATCATTATCATAAGCTGACAGTTGACCTATCGCCTTTCTTAACTGATTGTCTGAAAGCCAATCTGTTTCTGAAAGTGCAATTTCATTAGCCACTTGTGGATAGTTTGTCACAATTGGAAAGTAGGACATTTTTTAATTTTTTATTAAAACAGAATATTTATCTGAGAAAAAACTACATAAATTACTGATTAATTTAATTGATCAAAAATTTGGAGCTATAAACCAGTTTTACGCATTTCAAAGTATAGCAGTACAAAGCTTACAGCTGTGTAGACCATCTGAGCACTACAAACATTGATTATAACTAATTTTTGAACAATAAACCTCGAATTTGTTAAATCTACCGAATAAGGTGTTCTTATACGGTAGATCTACTGAATAAGGCGTGTCTTTAGTAGTAGTATTAATAGTAGGAGTGATAGGAGTAGGAGTGATGAAAGTATTAGGGGTATTAGTAGAGGTAGAAACAGTGGATTGTTCAGGAACTGAGTTAGTTACTGTTGAATCTGCAGTTGGGTCATATT
The DNA here is from genome assembly GCA_003707195.2 of Phaffomyces antillensis. NCBI lineage: Eukaryota > Fungi > Ascomycota > Saccharomycetes > Phaffomycetales > Phaffomycetaceae > Phaffomyces > Phaffomyces antillensis. Next base: position 18,016 of record PPNI02000017.1, read on the forward strand.
CTTCTTCTTCGTGTCTTATTCGGTAGATTTTATTATTCGGTACGCGACATATATTAAAGGTCAATCTTTTGCTGTTAGAGGTCAAGTCTTAGTAAATCATCTATGTACTCAAAATACAATCAACTTATCAACAAATACAACTATCTCAAAAGAAGAAGATAAAGACCAATGTAAAATCCACTGTAGCAAATAGTTTGATTCACTTAAAAATAATCAAACAATACTCAACCATAAAAGAAATTTTAGACACATAAACAATAAACAACTAACTTCGCGATAATTTATTATTTAGTTTAGATACCCAAAATTTAACTGTACTTACAGGTCCCTTAAACAAACAACCATCAAACAGTAAAGTTGATTCAAACGACCAGTTGCTCTTTTACTAAGTGAACATGGTATTCATAAACATGATAATGAAGAAATTAACATAACAAATTATATGATTTGGTCAAGGAAAGACACTGATATATATTCAACACACTTTGTTAACTTAGCAGAAACTTATCGTTTAATGATGATCGGATATCCATTACTTTTTCCCAATGGATGATCCACTGTACAATCGAAACCCACTAATATAAATCATATGATACAATCCATAAAAAAATCTAATAGACCAGACATAGACTTTAAATATCTACAAGCTCTATATATACACACGAAGGAATTGCAAACCTATTTCATAAATCTCAATCATTAGAAGATGAATATCTTTGCATGTAGTATATTTTAATTAACCAAGACTGATTAAGACAACTGAGACTAATGGGACAAAAAAAGAAATCAACTGTAGACAAACAACCATATAATCCTGACTCTCATAGGATCAAAGGGATACTTTAATGAACACCATAAAGATTGTATAGCTGTAGCAGGAGAATATGGGCCTCCTACTCTATTCTCAACAATAACAAATATACCAAACTCTATTGATATCGACGATGAAGCACCTAAAATAAAGTGCTAGAGTATTCTTAGATCATATACACCTTACTGTATTACCTAAAAGAAAGACATACAGCTCAGACTTTGAATCCATTATAATTAATCCAACAGAATATTTAATATTTGAAAACTGTCACATTCACATAAATGAAGGTACCGCTATGCTCTGTGTGGTCATGGTAATTATAATATTTACATTGATAACTCTTGAAACATGTGATTAATTAAGTAAAACTTCAATATATCCAGAATAACTTTCAAACTATACAACTAACATAAGAAAATTCACCCAAAACAAAACGATGCTATACGTTTATGCTTCAATCCCCCATCGATCTAGGATTTGAATTAAGGAATTTCTTATAAAGGTAAATAAAAATTAAACAATTAGTTGTTGGACTATGTTCCATCTTACAGATTACTCATCATTCTTACTTGTTAGTTTATGCATCATTATACAGATTCCAACACATGAGTCTTATTATATAAAGAGGCCCAAGTCCTCATCTTATGTTACTTCATAATATATAGACATGGCGCGTTTACTTCAACTTTACATTACACTGAATACAGATACATTATAAATACTATTACTTCTTTATTCTACCCCAGACTGATTATCAGGGACTTATTGTGTATTACTGTTTATAAGACAACCTTCCTCATCAGTCTCGTTTCTGTAAAATCAGATGCATCATGTTAAATATATCTCTGAAAAAAAAAAGTTGGCTGTGGAGTAAATCCGCAAATCCGAGATGTAGTCACGTGATGTTCATAAATGTGTCAAACAAAAAAAGAAACAAAAATCTAAAACTTTTTTCACTTAGAAGTTCCATTTTGATTATTACATTATTTTTCATCCAAAGACTAAAACGATCAGCTAGAAGTCCTCCAACTTAAATATAACTACATTCAGATTCACTTCTGCTGAACTTGTGCATATAAAACGTTAAACAAGTGAAGAGATTAATAATGCCTGCCAATTTTAGTGTTGTATCGAACACCTTAAAAGAAAAACTCAATAATAATCAGACCAATCAATCATCAACTACAAAGGCCAAATATGATTCATCTTTGGATATCAACTCTTTGCTGATCTCCTCAATAAACTCAACTGAAAAGGTGGATCCAAATCCAAGTGGTCGTAATACAGAAGACTCAAGATATGATTCTAACATATTTAACCTTTTCGATAACAAATTACCAAACCCTGTGAACACATCAATACTGAAACCTGGCTCTAAATTTATTGGCTCACAGCAATCTGGTCGCTCTAATTATGAAGTCTCAATAGAATTTAAATACGTTGATTTATCAAAAGCTTATCTTAATGGTTTCTTAAAAATTAAAGGGCTAACAGAATCATACCCAGAGATTATCACGTATTTTGATGCTGAGATCATTTCAGATATATATCCATTTATCACTTCTAGAAGGTCGAGAAACATGGATATAAATAACCAATTTAGTACCAATGACGAAATTGATTTGCAACATTGGACAAAATTTCCATTTTGGAGAAGCACTGAAATAGAATCAGTAAATTCACAGTTGTTTAGAAAACTGATCTACTCTGAAAATTACACCCATACTGACTACTTATCAAAAAAATACATCTACATGAGATGGAAGGAAAAGTTTTTAATACCTGATGCTAAAATAGATAACATTGAAGGTGCATCGTTTGCTGGATTTTACTATATCTGCTTCAATCAGTCAACAGGAGACATTACGGGTCTATACTATCATAAAAACTCTGAAAAGTTTCAACAATTGGAATTGAATTATGTGAATGAGTATGGAGTTTTTTCAGCTTATCAGTTTTGCTGAACAAAATATCATGTATGAAAATTAGGATAAGGAATTCTTATAAGGGAATGGCTTGAATGAAAAGTTATATATATATGCTTAGATAGTTGGTTAATAAATTTTTTTAATACTGGAAGTGCAAATTGTTTTACAGTGTCGATATTTTTACAAGTGATAGATTTTAAATGAAATTCACTGGTGCTATGGACTAAGTTAATGAAAAACATTACATGAATCTATCTGATCTCACCAAAACTTGTATCTGAGTGTACTTCTATCGCAATGATTCTTCACAATTCGATATTCATCATGTAAATTCTGCTTATGTAATACTTTTTTGATTGAAGAGTAAATCATAACAAAAAAAAAGCTTGATAAATTAGTAGAGATTTATAATTGCTCTTTCTGATTGTTCATCTTATACATTCTTTGTGCGTCATCTGCTGCTGTCTCCTTCTCACTTACTCAAACCTCTATTGTATACCTTGATTCAGAAATAAAATCATTTTTAGAGAATAAATTACAGCTGAAAATGGCAGAAGATACCTCAAGTCAATCAAAGTTGGTTCAATTAATCACAGCAAGTTTAAACAACAGCTCGAGCTTAGATCCTCAAAATGAAGAAAGACATACTCTAAAATTGACAAATCTACAGATTGAAAGCTTACCACCGGAGTCTATTGACCTTATGAAGGACTCTATTGAAAAATTATCCTTACAAAAAAATCTGTTAAATAATTTTCCTTTAAACTTCTCAAACTTACAAAATTTGAAATATTTGGACATTCATAAGAACAAATTTGATCATTTTCCAATAATATTAACATATTTATCAAGCTTAGAGATCCTTGATATCAGTTATAATGGTATAGCGAGTATAAATGATGAGTTTGATTTTGGTTATTTGAAAAAAAACTTGAAGATCCTCTCTTTAAAAGGAAACAAATTAAATAGAATACCAAAAGTTCTGATTAATTTGAAGAGTTTAAAGTTCTTGGAAATTGATGAGAATCCTTTAATACCAAGACATAGTGAATTACTGAAAGATTTGCACAAAGTGGAAACAAATGAAGAGTCAATTAAGTTATTAAAGACTTTTCTATTAACAGAACCTCAGTATGGTGAACAACAAAATGTGGGTATTGAAAACGAAGATGGCCATAAAGCGATTCCAAAGCAACTAGAACGTTCTCGATCAACATCGGAGAGTTTTGTTAGTTCAAAAGCTGCCAAACGAATGGGTTTTATTATAAAGAGACCAAATCAAGACTTGTCAAATGAAATAATAAAAAAAAATAAGGAACCAACACAACTTATTAAAACAGTTGAGAATCCACCTCCGGTGTCAAGAAGTAGATCATTAACAGCCACTTCAGTAGTGAACCCACCAGAGTTGAAAATAAACACTGATATAACTAATCAAGTATTTAACAATAATGATGAGAATAATTTTAAAAAATTATCAACTTTACCAGAGATAACCTCTCCAACAATACAATCAATCTCAAATTTTAAAATTATTGACATTTCAAAGAAAACATTGATATCCATAAATGAGTTCAAGTCAACTTTGGATAAGTTTTTGAATTTACAATCAAATGAAAAATTCTTAAAAGACTTGACTATTTTCATAAATATAATCCAAACTTCAATCCAAGAACTGGACTTAGTTCTCAAAAATTTTGAAGTAAATAAAGAAACTGAAATCTTAACAATTGATGAACTCTTAAAATCCTTAATAACAAATGTGTCAAATTTTAAAAAAACTATTGAATTTTTAGAACAGAATTTGTCAATGACTATAAACTCTAATGAAGATATATCATTAATTAGATCGTTTTTCCTATCCTTATTCTTATCATATACTGAATTATTGAATGCTTTTAAAATTTTATCACCAAATCAAGTTCAAGTTACAGAGTCTTCCCCATCAAATTCAACAAATTCAGTTCCTAAATTCAAAAAACTACCTCCATTGAGAATACCTGAACTTAACAACAGTAATAATATCTCAATTGGACAACAGCAATTGAATGAATATAATGAAATTGATGAAAAATTATATGAATCACTAAGAAATCTATTAAGCGTTTCATCGCAGGTATATTCAGAGCTTAATGATGCAATTGCTAAAAGTGCTATTGCCAGTGCCAAACAAATCAATGTTGATAATGAAAAGTCCCCAAATATGGTTATCAATAATGATCAAGAAAATCAAATCCCTTCTCAAATCATTTCCAAAATTAAAGATCTGACAAATACATGTCTTACGTCAATGGAGTTGAATAAGAAGATCAAATCAAAGATAGTCAATCAAAGCTTTAAAAATTTTACTATTCAAGAAAAGAAGAAATTTTATGATGAAATAAATTCATTTTTGAAGTCAATTATTACAATTTTAGGCTCAACAAAATCAATCATGAATGAATCCACAATTTTAAATGAAGTTAGGCATTTTTTTGCAATTTTAACCAAATCAACCAAAGATGTAACTATAATCTTAGAAATATCATCATATAGAATGATCAATGATTCTTTCTCAAAAGATAATAACAATATTCAATCTTCAATTCCTCAAAGTTCAACATCAACACAACCTCCTATCTCAGCTATTCAACCACCAATGCTATCATCCATTCCATCAGTAATGTCAATCCCACAAATGAATACACCACTAACGTTACAACCAAATACAAACTTACCTACAAAACCAAATTCAACAATACAGTCCTATTATCCACAATATCATTCACAAGTCCACTCCTCATCACAACAGCAGTCCCAGCAGTCTTTTTCTAGTACAGCGGGTCAAAATTCGGGTGTTATTACTCCTTCTTTGACATATAATGGTCAATCTCAATCAAATCCATTCGAAACTTCAATGATGAATAACTTACTGAATACTCATGAGAATAACGAATAAAGGTGTTTATGTGTTTCGAGTAAATCACTAGATTTGATTAATTGAACATGATTATATTTTTTTTGGATTGTTTGTAGTATGTGTATTGAATAATAAATAATAAATAAATAAAGGGTGATAAATAATAAATAAATAGTAAATTTAACCAAAAGACTAATCATAATAAGTCTTATCCACTCTAACCCTATACAAATGAGCATCTTCTTCATTTCTTGATCCCATATCTTTAGCTAATCCGTCTGGATAAGATCTAGGAACAGCTCTTCTTTCAGGGTAGAAGAAAAAATACATCATTGCACTAAATCCTCCTATAACACCAAAAAAGATTCCTTGTAATTTTAAAGCATGCCAATCAGTAGTAGCATCATATCTAGTGTGAGACCACATATTAATCTCTTCATCATCGATATTTAAGGGTTCTCCAAAATTTCGTCTGTTAAATTTGTCATCCCATGGTAGATCAGGATCACGGAATTGATGAGGAGTTCTTGGGATATCATCTGGATAAGTTTCATTAGTTGAATCAGTGTTACCATCATCAATATACTCCTCCTCATTTGGTTTTCGAATGTATGTTGCTCCTGGTAATCTGGAGCTTGTAGCATAATGCTGATATCTCTGCAATCCTCTGGCCGAGACCAGTGCAGCTATACGGCTTACGGAAGGTGATAACTTGAACATTGTCGATTATCTAACAATATCAGATGTTCGTTTAAGAGTTCTTTCCCCGTCTTTTAATATAATAATAGTAATTCGCGGGGTTCTGAGCCACGGTGAAAGTCTTTCAATTTTTCATCTAATTGTTGAAAAACCAAAACAAAACAGATCAAAATAATTATTGGGAACTAAAACGACTTTTCGCTAGTTTTCACAGCATTGATCGCTTGTTCATATCATACAACCCACACTTCTTACTGAAGACCTTGCCAGAAAGATCTGAATTGGGCAGTTTAAGAACAAAATCCATAGCATTTAAAGGTTTTTCTGAACAATTTTCTTTACCACACGGTATCAAAACTGGTGGCACTGATAACTATTGCCGTTCAAGGATTGGTCCCCTATTTAAGAGAAGGAAACTAGACTCACATACTAAATATCAATAGATCAGTCATTCAAATTTCATAGATGCCAACTCCTGATTCCAGGCAACGTTCTTCAAGAACACGTCTTCATTCTGAATTAGATGATGAATCAATTGATCTAGATACTAATGATTCATCTACCAGAAATGCTGCTGAGAACAGTAATGGTACGAAAAGAAGAAGTGGAAGATCACATGCTCCTGTGAATTATAAATTAACAAGGCCTTTTACTCGACATACAACCAATGAAATTAACAATAATACAAAAAACAACAAAAAGGATCATAATCATCAGATAATAATAGATAAAGAAGGAGTCAGATATATTGAAGACTCAGAAGGACTTTCAAATCATATCAATGAAGAACTATCCACTGTTGATCATTTGGGTAAACTTAGTGCAAAACATGCTCTATTGACCTCAGAATTATTTCATTTAACTGAATATACTTCATTAACTTCATGGAGTCCTGAAAGTCCTCCAAGAAATCAGTACATTGATTTTGTTAATCAAAATTATAATATATGGGAATCAAAGAAAATATCTAATGGGAAATCAAAAAGACATAGTCTTCGTCATACAACAGTGGAAGAAAACCCATTGAAAAATGCAGTTGAAAAGTCACAAGAAAAATTCAAACCAGAAGTGTTCAATCCTACAAAATTTTACAATGATAATTACTTGAAAAAAATGAAGAGACCTGGTCCTGGAAGACCAAGCAAAAAGATCCAATTATCATCAGTTGTATCGTCTCCAATTATTCAAAAGGCTAAACCCCTTTCAAGTCCTGCTAAGATCCAACAGTCTCAAACAAATAGATCTAGAGGAAGACCTAAAAGGGAAGACAGATCGATCTCTGTTGACAAGGAAACACCTCGTAAGAGAGGGAGACCTTTTAAAGTTATCAAACCTGAAGTACAAAATGAGAATGGTGACAATGATGAACAAGAGAAAGAGGATGATAATGATAACAGTTATGATAAAGATTCAGAACCGAGTGATGATGAAGAGGATTATCAGCCCACACCGACCGTTAAACAATTTTTCAAACCAGGCCATCCTCCAAAAATCAAAATCAAATTTAGTTTACCTGAACGTATGATAATTCATCAAAATCATGTCAGTATTCCCAAGTTTTCATCAATTGACGGTTATTTGAAATCATTCAAATCATTAGAAGAAGATATGACAAACGAGGAATATGAAACATATATTGAAGATCAACGTGAAGTTATTTTTAAAATCAAAACTGCAATTGATGACAATTTTTTAGCTATTGATGAAAAACTAAATATTACAAAAGTCCCACCTCCACAACCATTTAGAGATCCTTTAAAGACACATCATACTTTCAATGATCATTTTGTTGCTCAGGGAGTTCATATGTCTAAATTATTTCAAGATTCAAGAAAAAGTCGAGTTCAAAGACAACGTAAAATTGCTCAGATGATTGAAGTTTATTTCAAACGTAAAATAGGTGCTAAAGAAAGGCTTGAAAAGGAAGAAGAAAAACGTTTAAAGACTTTAGCTAGAAATGCTGTTCAATCTGTTAAGAAAAGATGGATGTTGGCTGAAAAGGCTTATAAAATTCTTAAAAATCAAGAAGCTGAAGAATTGAAAAGAATCAAAGGTAAAGAACACCTATCACAAATGTTGGAACATTCAACTCAATTGCTAGAAGCGCAATTGACCAAACAAGATGATGACAGTGATGAAGAAGATGATGACATTGAAGCTGCTGATTTTGATAATTCAAGAAAAGAAGATGATGATTCTAACTTAACACTGGAAGAACTGAAATCAAAATATTCACATTTACAAAATCTTAAATTAGACGAGATTAGTGAAGATACTCAAGGTGAAGAAGGGACTCCAGAAGTTGAATCTGAATCTGAATTTGAACAGATAGTTCCAGAACTTAATGGTGATGAAAAGAAAGCTGTTGAAGAAGCCAATAACGCTGATCATGATTCTTTGTTAGATAGTGATACATCCTTAGATTCGGACGATGACAGTGATATCTCAAGTGAAGATGACGATGACGATGATTCTCCAAGACCTTCTGGATTAGCTGCATTTTTTGGTAAATCTGCTAAAGTCGAAGAAGAAGAAGAAGAAGAAGATGATGATGATAAATCAGTCAAATCTTATTCATCAGATGAAGAAAATAAAATCGTTGAAGATAAAGAAAACGATTTAACGCCTCAATCAAGTCCTGAACCTCAAGAAAAAGATGAATCTTCAAGCAAGCATTCAAGAGAGACTACATCTGAACCTAATGATGGTGTTGTTGATGTCCCTTATCCATCAGTTCTACTGAAAGGTGATTTAAGATACTATCAAAAACAAGGTTTAAATTGGTTAGCAAGTTTATATAACAATGGGACTAATGGTATTTTAGCAGATGAAATGGGATTAGGTAAAACAATTCAAACAATCAGTTTAATTTCATATTTAGCAGTTTTTAAAGGTAATTGGGGTCCTCATTTGATTGTTGTTCCCACTTCTGTTTTATTGAATTGGGAGATGGAATTTAAGAGATTTGCTCCTGGTTTTAAGGTTATGGTTTATTATGGCTCACCTCAAGAAAGAAAACAAAAAAGAAAGGGTTGGAACAAACCAGATACTTTCCATGTTTGTATCACTTCATATCAATTGGTTTGTCAAGATCAACAAATTTTCAAGAGAAAACGTTGGAAGTATATGATTTTAGATGAAGCTCATAATATTAAAAATTTCAAATCAAATAGATGGAATGTTTTATTGAATTTTAACACTGAAAACAGATTACTATTAACAGGTACTCCATTACAAAATAACATCATGGAGTTATGGTCTTTATTGTATTTCTTAATGCCCTCATCATCAAAGAATCAGTCAATGCCATCAGGTTTTGCAAATTTAGAAGACTTTCAAACGTGGTTTGGTAAACCAGTTGATAAAATTATTGAAGGTGGTTTAGATCAGAAAGTTGATGAAGAAACAAAACAAACCGTTTCTAAATTACATCAAGTTTTAAGACCTTATTTATTACGTCGTTTAAAAGCTGATGTTGAATCTCAAATGCCTGGTAAATATGAGCATGTTGTTTATTGTAAATTATCAAAAAGACAATATAAATTATATCATGAATATTTGGATAGAAGTGATACCAAAAAGATGTTACAAAATGCTAACTATATTTCAATTATTAATGCTTTGATGCAATTGAGAAAAGTTTGCAATCATCCAGATCTATTTGAAGAAAGACAAATTAGAACGTCATTTGCAATTGAAGAATCATTAATCACTCCATACCAAGTAACAAATTCATTGGTTTTAAGAAGATTGCAAGATAATGATAAGATTAATCTGGATGTTTTAAATTTATCATTCAGTGGATATGAAAGAGATGGATTAACCACATATCATTCAAGTTCAATTGAAAGTTTAAAATCTTCCAAAATTTTAGATGAAAAGATTGTAGAATTATCTAAGAATCTTGATGTTGAAGTTGCTTCGAATTATTCAAATATCAATGAGTTTTATAAATACTCAAGATATCATTCAAAAAAAGATTATTTAGAGAAAATCAAACACATAATTTATTTAAACAATTTAAGATGTGATAAGAAACCAAGATATGGTAAAAATCTGATAAACTTGTTGAGTTTTGTCAAACCAATTAAGCTAGATTTCCAATTTAATGAAGAATTTATCAAACCATTAGAAACAAGAATGTTATCATTAAAAGATGAAATTGATAGATTTGCGTTTGTCACTCCAGATGTTGTTAATTTAAATATGTCTCAATTAACCATCCCAGAAAATGTTGCTGAGAAGGCCTTTGAACTAGAAAATTCGTTGCATGAAGTTCAAACTAAATTATCTATTCAATTTCCAGATAAATCGTTATTATTATATGATTGTGGTAAATTACAGAAATTAGCTAAATTATTAACAGATTTACAAAAAGGTGGTCATAGAGCATTAATTTTCACCCAAATGACTAAAGTTCTAGACATTTTAGAACAATTCTTGAATATTATGGGTATCAGATATATGAGATTAGATGGTTCAACTAAAATTGAAGATCGTCAAATCTTAACTGAAAGATTTAATAAGGACCCAAAGGTTACAGTTTTCATTCTATCTTCAAGATCAGGTGGGTTAGGTATCAATTTAACAGGTGCAGATACTGTTATCTTTTATGATTCAGATTGGAATCCAGCAATGGATAAACAATGTCAGGATAGATGTCATAGAATTGGACAAACTAGAGATGTTCATATTTATAGATTTGTCACAGAATATACCATTGAGTCTAATATCTTAATGAAAGCTAACCAAAAGAGACATTTAGATAATGTTGTTATTCAGGAAGGTGAATTTACAACTGATTATTTCAGTAAATTATCATATAAAGATTTATTAGGTGAGGACACTAATGATGGTGAGGGGGACAAATTACTATTTGGCGATACTTCTAAACTAGGTAATGCATTAGCTGAGGCTGAAGATGAAGCAGATGCTAAGGCTGCAAAAGAAGCAATGAAAGAAGTTGAAGTTGATAATGAAGATTTCGTTGAAAATGAAGATGAAGAGATTGGAGTCGAAGTTGATGATCGTGAAGGATACGGTCATATTGACGAGTACATGATTAGGTTCATTGCAAATGGATTCTATTACGATTAATATATGAAAATGTAATATATAATATAACCACTAGTTGAAGCGTACTATATGTCTAAACAGTCGCGTTGGGTTACCCGCAAGACGCGATCCGAATGCGGAAATTAGTAGAATCAAAACATTCTTTTTGTCTACCTAAAAAAAAATAAACCACAAAAGAGAATACCATTTTAGAAGACGATTGATACCCATTCACACTTCATAAACCATCTCAGTTTTGGAAACCCCCTCTCATCCTCGTAAAACTGACATTCGCTGAACTCATTCCTGTTTTTTTATTGGAATTTCATATTAAAATTTTTGCATCGTTACTTTCAGAATGGAAGGATCAACAAGAGCACCATTAAGAGATATTGGTGTCAATTCACCAAGCGTGAAGAGACAGAAACTAGCCATCAATGAAACAAACAATCTGCAACGTCACGAGCAGTTACAAGTTGCTCAACTTCTGAAAGAGAGAGATTCTCAAAAACAACAATCACAACAAGAAGCAATGCCTCTGACAGAATGGCAACACAGATGGAGAAAAATCATGCGTGAATCAGTCATCTACTTTGACAGTAATGATCCAAGTATGCTGGATGCCAGTAAACGTAAGGAAAAGGAGCAAGCCATCAAACTGTTTACTCAAGTTGGCGCATCAATTCAACAGTTTTTTGATAGTAATGTCACTGTTGTTGTATCAAACAGAGTTAAAACTGAATTACCACCTAAAATGTTTGCCTATTCTGCTACTTTGAAGTTCTGGAGCTATGAGAAAGTTTTCCGTTTCTTGAAACATTTAGGTGAAGTTCCATCGCCAGAATGCCCATCAAAAGCAAAACCACAACATTTGAGTTCATTACTTCAAGATGAAAAACTACATGGTGCTCTGGATAGGGATATCACTGCTAAAAGAGATGACTTTAGTTATTTCAAAAATCCTTATTATTATGTTTATGATCTTCGTCAAGTTATAAAGCCAGTTGCATTAAGAGAATGGAAGATTAAAGATGAAAAAAGACCATGGCCACATATCCACTCTTCAACTTATGGACATTCATTATTTACTCCAGATCCAACTAATACTCACGATCCTAAGAAGAAAGAACGCAGAAGATTAAGAGACGAACAAAATCGAAGACATAGAGATAAACTACGGGCAATTTATTCGAAAAATTTCGCCTTTGAAAATGAAACTTCATCATCTAATGAAACATCCCCAAGTAAAGAAGATGCATTATCACCTCCAACTAGAATGCCACCCCCAGTATTATCTAGACAGCCATCATTGATTAATAATAACTTTCCAGAATATAATAAAAGAAACACATTTGAAATTGAAGCTTCGGGCTACACAGGCTCAACTAATGCATCTGCAAGATCTGCAGAAGCTTCTAAGAATGGTTTAATTGCCCCAAAATCAACAGTTCCATCAAAACAATTCAATCATTTACAAAGAAAATTAATTGAAAAAAGATCCAAATTATCTAAAACAGAGATCAAAGATCAAAGCAATCAAAAACAAAAGGTTCCTGGCTATTGTGAAAACTGTAGAATTCATTTCAATGATTTTGATGAACATTCTGAAAGTCCAGGACATAGATCATTTGCTGTTAACGACGAAAATTTCGCATCAATTGATGAACTAATCGATTTATTACGTGATAGCATTAAAAATAAGAGATAAACCACAAATCTAATAAGAAAACATATTGCATTACCCGTCATATCATAACTAACTTAATATATAGATTAGAATTTAAAACAGTGTAGATTGTTTATCTTAGAGAAAAAAAGATCTAGTTTTGTGTCACATCGTTAAACCCGAGATCTTGTTATATCCGAGATTCCTTACTAAATTATTGAGGAGTAAATATACTTTATAAAGTAAAATAAACACAGCACCATCATAAACAGTGAAGTTTGTGCTTTCAGGCTCAAATATCTGTCACATTATGGTAACTGTTCATGTTTTTCCAGATAGTGTGTTTGTCAACATAGTTCAGCACTTATCAGTGGTAGATATCAAAAATGTTTTTAGAGTCTTACCACACAAGTTTCGTCTGTTTACAGATGGTGCGAAGATGGAGTTTTTTACTACTGCTGAGTCTGTGCCGGTGAACATTTTGAAAGAACATGAAGATGGTGGTAACGGAGCTTTCAAGGATAAACGATCTATTTTGTTGATCGAAATCAATAATATTTCATCATACAAACTACTTGAAAACTATGAAAACCCAACTTTTGTTTGCTTCAACAACGATATATCAAATGACCAAATATCAGAAACAAACTTCACAAGATTAAAAAACTCAATCGGTTATCAGTACTGTGAAAGGTTCATGAAGACGCCAACCTACGACGATCCAAGGTTAAATAATATCTTCAAGATGAGATTATCTGAAGTTTTGATATTTCTCAACATCTGGCCCAACATATTAGGTACTTTGATTCATAAGCTGGAAAAAATGATTTATATTGATTCAAGCAAAGTCCTAGACCCACATTTACTTAATATGGAGCAGAAAAGAGGGAAGATATGTTCACAAAATAAGTTCTATAATCTTTTCACAACCCACTCAAAGCTTGATTTTCCTAATCTTCGTACTTTATTTTACACTGAACTTGTGAATGAAAATAACTTAACCCCAAAAGTTAAGCTTAACTTAGATTCATTGAAGATATTAGATATTAAAACAAGTAATTCTACTCTTGAAGACTTCTATTTGCCAAACCTTGAAATGTTTACAATGACTTGCCAAGGTACTAAGGATCCCAAATTCAAGATGCTTCAACTCAAAAACTTATATCTCCCAAAGGTTAAGTCTTTCTTGTTTATTCTTTCTGATCATCCTAAGAATAAAAGAACGTTCATTGGTAAAAACATTGAATTTAAGAGTTTGAACCTTCTAACTTTTTTTTGGAATAAATCAAGCCCAGGTTCACCATCAGAGAAGTTTGAAAGAATGTTTATAGAATCTATGTTATCATCTATTGGAGATTCCATGCTTCAACAGATAGAAATAATTTCAAATTTACCATTAAAGTCAAAATTTCAATACAAAGGATTGGATAAGGTCAGAAGCTTGAAATTGTCATTGGATAAAGACACGGAATATTTGGAACCACTAGAGGATTCCTCATCTATAGTTAACCATTTGAATAGCATTCGTTCGATGTGTTTAACTTTATCTGAAGAATCTATGCAACCCTTAGTTCGTTGCAAGAATTTGACCAAATTATACCTTGAAAGTAATGAATTTGGTAGCTGTCAGATGAATGAAAATTATAGATCATTTGGATCCTGTTTCCCGTCATTAAAGGAGTTGTATATTGAAGGTTATGAGGGTCATAGCTGCTCTCACCCAAATACTGTCAGTCTCAAATCCGTTGAATACTTACAAGTTGGTGGTATTGACTCTAATTCAGGTGTAGATAATGAACCTTATGTTATGTTTAAGAAAGTTAACTTTCCAAATTTGAAAAAATTCAAATGGTTTGATGACATCTCAGGGTTAAGTGAGATATCAAGAAAGAATAAATCTAAAAAATTGGAGCTCAATGCCCCCTTATTGGAAGATATATCCATCATTTCAGTGTCACCTGAAATGGTACTAAACACGCTAACTATCAATGGAGAGAATTTGAAAAATTTGAAAAATTTGTACCTTGATTACAGAGTCAATCATTTGTCGATATCCGGCGTTGATCCAACTGATTTAGAAGTTTTAACAGTAAAAGATAGAAAGGGAGATATGAAGACTTTAGATTCAACTGCTAAACAAGAACTTTTGAAAGAAATGTTGGGTGATTCTTTCAAAAAATGGTTGAAGTGTTCAGCCAATTTGATTAGAAACATAATGGGAAAAACACTTCAAGATATTTCATCAAAGAAAAATTCTGAAAATGCAATTGAATCACTTTTAGAAGAAGAAAAAAAGGAAAAATCGATTGGACTAGAAGAAATTAACAAGAACAAAACGGTGTTAACTATACCTAAATCTACAAATAGATCACATACTTTAGTACAAGGAACTCTACAAATACCAAAAGTTGTTGAAATTTCAAAACGTAACTATAATAGGAAAGAACATGAAGGTTTAAGAGCTGAGATTGATGAAATAGTTTCAAAAGACAGATATTTGTTAAATTCTTTGAAAAATTTTGAATATAACATTGGAATAATTACATTGGAAGTGTTGGACTAGTGTTGGACTAAGATTTGAAACACATTGTTTCACATCAGAGCTCTAAAGCCTAGAGTAAAAAGTAATGATTGACGACTAACGATAAGCTATATAAAATACTAAACTAATTTGCAAAATTAAATCAAGATGACTAATGTATTATGTAAGCCATTACGAAGCGATGATCCATACATAATAAAAAAATTACCATGAAACCAATCAAGTCTTAAGTACAGATTATGTGTCTAAGGTAGAAGGTTTTCCATTAATTCGAATGTTGTCAAGTTATCTTCGGTTGAGTTTGAAGCCGACTTATTTAAGTAACTCCACAAGAATCATACTAAACCCAACTTTGAAGAAATTTTCAACCTCATCAGCATGTCTGGCAAAATCTCCAGTCAAGAAACAAATCAGTATACCCAGATTTACAACAGTTGCCACTTTAGCAAACTTATTAAATGTCAGATATGAACAATTAGTTAAAAACTTGAAACTAATGGGTTTTGAAAACATGAATCACAACGTTATTTTGGATAAAGAAACGACAATATTAATTGCAGATGAATATGGATTTGAAATCAATGAAATTGATGAAGATAATGATGGAAAAGATCTTAAACCTACAAAATTCGAACAAGATTCTAAATTTATGAAACCAAGACCTCCTATTGTAACAATTATGGGTCATGTTGATCATGGTAAAACTACAATTTTAGATCATTTGAGAAAATCTTCAATTGTTAAAGATGAACACGGTGGGATCACTCAACATATTGGTGCTTTCTCAGTCAAGACTCCAGTTTCTAAGAAATTGATTACTTTTCTAGATACCCCTGGACATGCTGCGTTCCTAAAAATGAGAGAAAGAGGTGCTAATGTAACAGATATCGTTGTTTTAGTCGTTGCTGCAGATGATTCAGTTATGCCACAAACGATAGAGGCTATTAAACATTTAAAGAAATCAGGTGTTGCTTGTATCGTTGCGATCAATAAATGTGACAAGGAAAATGCTGACCCGGATAAAGTTATTGCTGATTTATCAAGTCATGGTATCATTACTGAAGAATATGGTGGTGATATTCAAGTTGTTAAAGTCTCTGGATTAACGGGTTTAAATATGGATAAATTAGAAGAAAGTATTATTACATTAAGTGAAATTTTAGATTTGAAAGCTGCGTCTGGTGATAAAAAGAGAATTCCTGTTGAAGGTTGGATCATCGAATCACAAAATAAATCTAAAATGGGTCCCTTAGCAACAGTTTTAGTTACACAAGGTGATTTGAAAACTGGGGACTTTGTTGTTTCTGGTACTACCTACTGTAAAGTTAAATCAATGAAGAATGAATTTGGTGAAAGTATAAAATTAGCAAAACCTTCAACACCTGTTGAGATTTGGGGTTGGAAAGATGTTCCTGAAGCCGGTCAGTTATTGATACAAGCACCAAATGAAAAAACTGCTAAAGAAGTGTTAACTTATAGACTATTAAGAAAACAAAGAAATCAAGAAACTAAAGACGTTGAAATCATTAATAAATTAAGAATCAATGCAAAGAAAGAAGTTGAAAAACGTGAAAGGTTAGATGAATTAAGAAAATTTGGTTTAAGTGAAGAAGATCTAAATAATGAAGAAGAAACTTCAAATAATTCAACTCAAGAAGTTGTTAATTATATCATTAAAGCAGATGTTAGTGGTTCTGTCGAAGCTATTGTTGATGCAATTCAAGACATTGGTAATGATGAAGTCAAGTTAAATATCATTTATAGTGAAGTTGGTACTGTCACTGATTCTGATTTAGAAAGAGCTGAAATTTCCAATGCTATAATACTTGGTTTCAATATCACTTTAACAAAAGACATTGATAATAAATCAGTTCAACGTAAGATCCCAATAAAAATGCATAATATTATTTATCATTTAATCAAAGACGTTGAAGAAGAGTTATCATCAAGATTAAGTCCAATAATTGATTTGAAAGTTAGAGGTGAAACCGAAATCAAAGAAATTTTTGAGATTAAAGGTAAAAGAAAGAAGGTTTTGAAAATTGCTGGATGTAAAGTCACATCAGGTACTTTGGAAAGATCCTCTAAAATCAGGGTTGTGAGAGGTAAGACTAATGAAGAAGAAGGTACTGAAGTGTTTAGAGGTAAACTTGATACTTTGAAACATTTGAAAGATGATGTTGTTGAAGTTAAAAAGGGTAAAGAATGTGGCGTTGGATTTGAAAATTGGACGGATTTCCAACCAGGTGATATTATTCAAGTTTATGAAGAAGAAGAAATCAAAAGATACTTGTAAATAGTTTGTAAATAAGAAAATAAAGGAAAATAATTATAAAAAAAAAACATTTGTTATGTGTTTTATGGGTGATTACTGTATTAGTCTATTTGATACGTTCAGTGATAGTAATACTAATCTCTTCTGTATATAAAATAAAATATACAATTTGTGGACGACTAGAGGTCCTTATATAGACGTCTAGTTGTAGCTTCGTTATAATAATAGAATGTTCTGGAATAGATGATTAGAATATTCTAGAATGTAGTAGAAGTTAATAGAATCAGTTATGATGTGAGTAATCACGTGAGTAACTGGTACAGTACTGTAACAACATTCTATATATATAACTGTATGGGACATTACTCAATGTTGAACTGTTTCTTCCCATTGAATACCACACCATTCTTCAACATATCCAACATGATTTGTATCATATTCTGGAATATAATCTTCCTTGTCAGTGTATATTATGATAGTGACCCATTCCATACCATTTTCAGTATCTTTCAAAGATTTTTCGAAATCGATTAGTAATTTAGACATTATTTGCAATTCAAATTGTCTTGAACTTGAAGGATTGTAACCAGGTTTTGGAACTAGATCTTTCAAAACTTTGATAGCTGTATCGTCTGTTGACGAATATAAAAGAGGTTTTCCTCCAATATCATAACGTAATACTTGTAAAGGATTATGAGAGACAGTATCAGTGTATTTTTGGAAATCTTCATCAGTTAAAGAGTTGGCAATTCTAGCATATTCAGCATTGACTTGAGCATTACCACCCCCATTACCACCAATTTCAGTTTCTAAGTCTAGAGCATCTTCATCAATTTGAACACCTTCTGGTATCTTATTCTTATCAATTCTCTTAAATGTTTCTTCTTCTGTGTATAAGAAATAACCTGGGAATTCAGGTAATATATCACTTGTGGTACGTTTTTTTTGCTTAGGTTTATCTGGTGCTGAATTCTTAGCCACTTCAGCAAATGAGGGTTTAAGTTCTTCTTTTTCTCCTTTATTTGCAAATGGATTAGGTGTTTCAATGGTACTTGAAAATGGATTTGCTGAAGAATTACTTGAAAATGGATTAGCACCAAATGGATTTGAATTATTACTATTTTCACCACCAAATAGAAAGTTTCTCTGTTTATCTTGTTTCAATTTCTCATCTAGTTGTTCTTTCATCTCTTGCTCTTCTTTTAATTTCAATTCTTTCATCTTTATTGGATCTTTAGCAACACCTTTAATGACTCTAATTGAACCCTTTTGCTTATTACAGGAGCTTTTACCACAAGCAAACACATAAATCACACGATCATATAATTCACCATCTAAAGGTGCAAAAGCTTGTAATAACAATGATAAGTCGCCTTGACAATTCAAACATTTTAATAACTTGGAATCAGGTTTAGATGTAGAAGCTAACCAAATTGGTTGTCCCCCAACAAATGTATCTTCTATAGTTGGTGTTTCATCTTCAATTGCCGTATCAATAAATCCTAGCATGACATTAGATTCACTGGATGTGAAATCTTCTGCTTCATCGGAGGAATAATCTAATTCTGACATGATCTTTGCTGGTATTTAGTACTCAATTGAAGCGATGAGATGTAAAAAATTCTTTTATCTATAAAACATCCATACACCAGACTAACTGAAAGGTGATTAAGTATGATGTAAATGGTGGGTTTTTGTGCTGGTGTTCCGATATGTTTTCCTTTTAGTCATCTATCTGTTTAGTTTGTGACTTTGAAGTGTTTTGTTACGATGTTTTTTGAGTAAAATTTAATGATTCTTTCTATATTATTATTTATGCTATATATGACTTTCATTAACTTGAACTGCACTGGCGTTAGTAGTAGTTTGTTCTATTGGTGTTTCATTCTTATTTTCAGTAGATTCTTTAAGTTGCGCTCCTGAGACCTCTATATTGTTGACATCTTCAATATTTCGTATGGTGTCACCCGCTTCTTCTTCTTCTTCGTTTTGCTTAGTTTCTGTTGCATCAGTCGCTTCAGTCACATTTGCTTCCTTCATAACTTCTTTTGATGTTTCTTCTTCAGGTTCACTCTCATCTTCTGAACTATCATCACTTTCACTTGAATCATCATCATCATCATCATCATCATCATCATCATCATCATCATCATCATCATCACTACTTTCTTCACTATCATCACTTTCAGACTCATATAGTGAATACCCATTGACTTCCTCTTTAGTACTGATTATGAAAGTTGGAAATTCAATCACCGTTTTGTTTTTTAACTCTTCAGCAAGGAAAGATTCTTTATTTAATGGAATGAATTTTAAATCAGTTGCCTTTGTTTCAATCTTCTTCAAGAAACAGAACCATTCGGTATCCTCTCCAATAAAATTCTTGATCCTTTGTGGTAAAATGTCCTTGATTTGTGAATTCTCAGCGACTCGAAAAGCTATGTATTTATCTTGTTGTGATCCAGTTTCACTATTGAGAAGAATGAATTCAATTGTCCAAACAAAAGTGTTCTTCCTCTTATCCCATCCTGATTTATTTACGTTGGATCTTTCCATACCTCTAGGTAAACTCTTGACATTAACACCTCTTCTAATGGTGATGTTACTATCAGTATGATTATCTTGACGTCTTCTCTTATTATTCTGATTATTTCTTTGGTTTGTGTTCAATATTCTTTTGTTTTTGTTTCTCACATCAGAGATGGCGACATTTATGTTTCTATCCATCCCCATTAAGAAGTTGTAATCTCGTTGGACCAAATTCTCATCTTGTCTGAACTCATCTCTTTTAATGTATTCTGTATTATCGACAATTCCATCGCAATCACTCTGTAGTTTATGATTTTTCACACAGTTCAGAGAGCAAGTTTTTGCAGAGCATTTCGGACATTTGTATTTACTCTCTTTCTCCAAACAGATATCACAGTAACTCATCAGATCAAAAGAAGTACTCTTTACATATTAAATACGTCTCGGAGGCTTTAGTTTAGAATTTTTTTTCAGTCTCGGGTATTATTTTACAAATTGTGAGAGACAATATAATTAAACTACAAGAAGACAAAAATTCAATCATGTTCAAATTGATCGCATTGAGAACCATTTCAAGATCCTTCGCTCCAAGAACTGCAATAATCGCAACAAGACCATTCTCCTCGAGTTTTGTCGCTTTTAAAAAAGTAAAAAATGAGAAATCAAAAGGTGGAAAGAATCATAAATCATCAGAGCCAGAAGAAGAATTGAGTCAAGAAGATCCAAGTATCATTTTGAAAACATTAGAAGCCAATTATAAAGAGTCTTTAAAGCATTTCAAAGACAAAATCGTATTGACGAAACAAGGTAATTCTAATCCTAAGATCTTTGATGATTTAAAAGTTGCTTTAAATCATAATGAAACTTGTGATTTTTTATCCATTGCTCAAACTTCTTTAAAGGGTAGAAATTTAATCATTACCGTTTTTGATCCAATGAATTCCAAACATGTTATCTCTGCAATTTTGAAAGCTGGTTTGAATTTAAATCCTGAACAAGTCCCTAATATTCCTCAACAATTAAAAGTTTCATTACCACCAATCACTAGAGAAACAAGAAATTCAATTGTTAAAGAGTTAAAGAAAAATTTCGAATTCTTTAAGAATTCAACTTCTTTTAAATACAGTTTAGCTTTAAATAGATCAGATGCTTTAAAAGAATTGAAAAAATTTCAGAAAAATGATGAAATTAAAAAAATTACCAATGATGTTGAAAAATTACACAAAAAATATACTACTGATTTACAAGAATTATTGAAAACTGCTGAAAATCAAGTCATGAATTGAAAACTACTTGATAAGAGTCATAAAAAACACACATTATTTCTAATATACAGTCATTTAAATTAATAATTTTTTTTGAGAATCTATGAACCATTTCTGGCTAATGTACCAATAGCTTTAATTCTATTCCATAAACTAACATCATAACCACCAATATTCAAAGCCCTAACGAAATTCCAGGCTTTGGATTCGTCTCTAATTGGATAATCTAACGGTTTTGGGATTTGTGTAGAAATGAAGGGAATCTTATCAAATGAAACTGATTTTAAATTACAGAGACCTTGTAATCCTTCTTCACCACCGAATTTACCATATCCTGATCCTCTTTGACCACCAAATGGTAATTGACAAACGTAAAATGTTGCAAAATCATTGATTGCAACGTTACCTGACTTGATTTCATCAGTTGCTTTATTTAATTCATTCCAATCATTACCGAAAACGGAAGCTCCTAGACCAAAGTCTGTTGAATTAGCAATATTGATGGCATCTTCGGTGTTTTCAGCTTTCATCACTGTTAATACAGGTCCAAATACTTCATTTTGGGCAATTTTCATATCTTTTGTAACATCAACTAATAAAGTTGGTGAAAAATAATGTCCTTGTGGATAATTTGGATGATGATATTTATGACCTCCATATAATAGTTTAGCGCCATTTTCCACGGCATCATTGATCAATTCTATTATCTGATCAAATCTATTATCACTGATTAAAGCACCCATATCAATGTCTTCCAATTGATCAATATCAGAACCTAATCTTAATGTAGGAACTCTTTTAGATAAAATATCAACAAATTTTTCATAATTTTTTTGAGTTACAATGACTCTTTCAATACCGATACAATTTTGTCCTGCTGATTGGAATGTACCTCTCATAACAATACTTGAAATTGAATTCAAGTCTTTAACATCATCTAATATTATAAAGGCATCTTTACCACCCAATTCAACAACAACTGGTGTTAATGATTCACTTGCAGCTTTAACGACATGATGAGCAACAGGTTTTGAGCCGATGAAAGTGATATGACTTAAACCTGGATGGGATGTAAAATAATTAGCATTTTCAGGCCATGTGTAAACTAATTGAACTAAATTTGGATCTATTGATAATTCTTTTAAACAAGTTTGAATTAATTTGATATAAAAAGTAGAAGACCAAACTACTTGTTCTGAGCATTTAACAACAATTGAATTACCTGTAAATAAAGCAGCGATAATTGGTCCCATTAAGTTATGGAAGGGATAGTTCCATGAAACTAATGAAGAAACAACACCTAATGGTTCGTATCTAACTTCAGCACCTTTATAACTCATCAATAGATTGAATGGACCAGATCTTCTTGAAGGTTGTAATGCCTTTTCCCCATGTTTGATAATCCAGTTTAATTTCTCTAGTGTGACTAAAATTTCACCCATTGAAGCATCGACCATTGTTTTACCAGAGTCTCTACATGCAACTCTTGCTATGTTTTCTTGGTTATTAACAATAAATTCACTTAACGAACGTAATAATTGTCTTTTTTTGGCAAAAGTTGAAGATCTCCATTGCTTTTGAGCAGAGTCAGCTTTTGAAATAATAGTATCAATTTCATCTCTTGAGTTGGTTTTAAATTTCCCTAAGAATTGACCAGTGGCAGGACAGTAAGATTGAATAAATTCTGGTTCTTCGTCTAATTTGATTGACACTGGGTGAATTCTTTTACCTTTCCAATGAGGTTGTGCCTCTGGTGGGATTTCTAGGTTGAATTTAATTGGTTTCTCATCATTTGCTATTCTACTTGGTATCAGGGCCCATTTGACAGTGAACCAGATGGTTAAAGCAGTGAATATTGACCCAAGTAAAGAATAAGATAATTGTGATGTGTTCAAATTTATGTTGTGGTAAAGCAGATAGTCCTCGATTGTTTTGTTCAGAGACTCGAAGATTGTTTCATCCAACGTGAGATTTGAGCCACTGAGCAGAATCTGTGAGCCATTCATCGCAATTCGAGGATTTGTTGATGTTTGTTCAAATCATGTGAATTTTTTTAGTGTTAAAAATCTGTTTTGTTTTGTTTTTTCTTTGTTGGGAATGGAGAAATCTGGGCTCTAGGCAGGGACTCTACCTGAAACTTTAGTTGGAGTTGAGCCTATTTACAAGGACGAGTACAGAAATTAGGCAGAAAAAGTTCTACAGTCAGGCCCAATTCTCCTCTCTGGGATGTCACTCTAGTCGTAATCGTTTATTGATTCAAGCATTGATATGTAACTCTGGAGTTGGCTTGATCACAGCATCAACTAATAATTGGACAACAGCAGCCTTCTTCTCAGCAGCAGTCTTCTGGATGGAGGCTAGTTCTTTCGCAACGGCAGCTTCAGCGTCTTTATCAATGGCCTCGTTTAGACCAGAGTGTTCAGCTTCGAATTGCTTCAATTCAGCTTCTTTTTGTGCTTTGTATTTCTTGATTTCAGCTGCTGCATCAGTTTTAGCATCCTTTAAACGTTGTGTACGGTATGCTCTGGCCTCTTGAACGATGGTGTGTGCTTCCTTTTCAGCACTCAGCAAAGTTTGGATTCCTGATTGATTTGACTATTGATTGGTTAGTAAGGGGGATAAAAGATGTCAGTGTGCTTTGTAACTGATGTCATTTCCATGGAGTTTTCAACAGGCTTTTTTCTTGAGAGAATGATAATATCCGGAAAAATCAGTAACAAATTCACTCCATTGAAAACTCACCATCTCTATTCTCCTTCACTCAATGAATTTCACTCTCTTTTCCTTAAAAAGTTTCAATTTCATTTTAATTTCGTACAGCCAAAAAAGAAAATCGGAGAAATACATCCGGACACCAGATAAAGGTAAAGGGACCATAACCTTTCCTTTTTGGGTCGATAAGCTACGAATTTTAGTTGAAACTCATTCAGATGTTGCGACTTTTGAAGTGTTTATTCCCTAATTGAAGCTTTAAGTGTCATTTGAGTATATTTAGTTGCACAAATGTCGAAATTTGATTGAATCTATTTGAAAATTCAATGAAATTGTGTGTCACCTGCATTCGTATTTTTGACACAAAACCGTATAAGATTTAGCCTATTTAGAACCACTTTTAAATTATATCAATACTCATTAAACACTGGGACTCACTGTGATCCCATTAACTCGCAATCGTTTCAATACACTTGCTAGTCATGACAGCTTTAAGTCCAAGACCAATAACACAGGGTTCAATCCAGTCTTCAAATTCAGGTATAATTCAATTAGATGAATCACTTTTCCAAAAATTAAATTCACCAATAATAAATCATGAAGTTGTCATTTATAACCAGGAGGAGATAGAATTGAACAAGATCCTTCCTGATACGAGTCCTTTGTTCTATGAACTGAAATCGAGTGGTTTGACTAATGAATTACTCGAAACTTCAACAAATTCTAATTTCAATCAATTTATTGAAGATCTACCATCATCTTGTATCCCATTTGCTTTCTTAAAATTATCAACATCCGAATTTAAAAATATGATAGGTCTGAATTTAGAAACAGGTGGGTTGTCAAATCTAACATCATCATCAAAATTATCACCAAATTTAACATTTAATTATAATGAATTGTCTCCATTAAGTAAAAAGGCATATAGTAGAAAAAAAGTCATTGAAGAAATTATTGAAACAGAAGAAAGCTATATAAACAGCTTAAAGATGTTGAGTGGTATTTATTTAAATTCAATTATAAATAAAGGTAACAATGGAATTCCAATAAAGTTGTTATTAGAATATACTGAATTGTTAATTCTTTCACATAATGATTATTTGAATGATTTGAGAAAACTTTACTCTTTATCTATTTCCAATTATAAAGACTATGATTTGAATGATATAACAAAACGTTTGGTTTCATTGACTTCACCATTAATGGCAGCTTTAGTTAGTGAATTGACTAATAAAAAGGCCATAAGTATTTATCTTTATCAAGAATATTATAGTTTATTAGATTTAGTTTTAAAATTGATTGATTTCAAAAATGATGATCCTGAACTAGGTCAAACTCTAACAAGAGGATTTCAAAGATTCTTGGAAAGTTCATCAGTGGAAAAATTAGATTTATCATTGATTTCATTAATTCATAAACCAATTCAAAGAATTTCTAAATATAAATTATTCTTGGAAACTCTATTGAAATTAACACCAGAAGAGGAAGATGAACTATCGAGTAAAAAAATTAATGATTGTTTAATTCAGATTGATTATTCAATCAAAGAGGTCAATAGGTATGGTTTACAAGAAAAGATAAGAAGTGTTTTACTATTCAACAATTTGGTTTTCCATCAAGAATTACAATTTCCAGTTGAATATCTTGGTTTACCTTTATTATTAGGGTCATTTAATGTTGCATACATTACTAATAAAGATTCAAAACCATTTTCTGCAAATTATGGTGCATTTTTATTTAAGACTCATTTGATCTTATGTGAAATCAAGCCAAATAGATATGAGGTTGTCTTTTTAATTCCATTATCAGTTTCAAAACTTATCATTAATGATAAAGATAATGATGGTGGTTTAATTACAAGTTATACACATAACTTTAAAATCTTATTTGAATACAAGTTTCAAATATATGAATTATTAGTATTAAATTATAATCAACATGATCAAATGATTTGGAAAGAAAAAATAATGATTCTTATAAATGTTGTTAATGGTCCTTATAAATTAGATTATTCATCATCTCTTTTCAATGAAGAAAGAGGTACAAGCTCTTCTACAATTTTTCCTGATAATATCATATCTCTTGATTTAAAGTTGGATAAATTCTCTAAAAAGCAGAAAATCTTTAATAGTTGTTATTTTAGAAAAGTTATACCATTAACAGTTGAACTTGATAATGAACAGAGTTATTATTCATATTCAACCAAAAGATTTAAACAATTGAATAACGTGGTGTATTTAAGGCAATTTGAAAGAACTAAAATTGAATATATCCTAGAAGATCTTTGGTCTGATGAATTAATCTTGAATTTTTCAAACTTATCAAGAAAGAAATTTAAAGAAAATGAAGAAAAAAATATCAAAAGAAACTCAAAGATATTATCTTCAAAAATTTCACATAATAGTTTAAATAATAAAAATAGTAATTCAATAAGAGTTTCAATAATAAGAAAAACTTCAGTCGTTTTCGGTGATGCATTGAAATCTCTTTTCAATTCAAATGATTAAAATTAAGCGTTGATTGATTATTATTTGATTTTTGGATAATAAATGGAATAATTATGTATAATCTTTCAATGTAATGTTGATTGCTTGTTTTAACTTATACGTAAATATAGTATTCAGTATCTAAGTTCAGATATATTGAACTAAAATAAGAATCAAAAGCCCATTTTCATAGTTATATATAACTACTGATATTTAAAAACTAGTGATTATGTGGACGTCATTGTGCATTTGTCCTAAAATATTGCCCAAAACGAAATATTTCAACTTTTAAAGATCAAAATAAAAATCATCAACAAAAAATTAGATTGAGCCAAAATTTCGTGAAACCGCCGGATCTCAATACATAGGTAAAGTATATAGTCCAATTAAAGATGATATGAATTTTTGGGTTATTTTAATATATATTGGTGAACTTTTCATGATTTTTAAAGTGAGGGTACACTAATTTTATTTTTTATTTTTCGAGTTTCCTTCGCGATCTGAAGACTTTTTTCAGAAATGTATTTATATAGCTGTTTCCATTAATATTAATTAGTCATGATTCATGCATTTAGATATAAAGGTAACTTCATTATTCATACGAATAATCTAATATAATGCATCTAGACCTCTCGCACGAATACAATTTATCCATTTAGTCCCACACATAACACGATATCAAATACCAAACTAAATCCCCATTATTTGATGCAGGTGACACGATCTGTATTCATAAACCAGTAAATCCGAGTATCATCCAAAATTCATGCGACAAGACATCAGAGACTACAGCTATATCAGTGTTAATGATGATGATTTATATACGTTTGAAATGGGTCCTGTAACGCTTGTATCTAGTCAGGAGGAACATCTCGAGTCCGGAGCCCCAATGAGGACCCTTTATATGCGTTGAATATGGCGCTAGCGCAAGTATATGCAAGTAGCAGAGCTGGGTTAAGAACTAGAGTCCTGTTTCCGTATCTCTTTAATTCAACTTTTCAATTTTCCTTTTATCTAAAACTTAACACTATTTTATGAAGAAAATATCAGTTATTGGCCATTATAACTTAAGTCTTATAAGTTAGAAATCCAACTATCTATTATCCTAGTACTATTCCTAAAAAATATATTTATGGAGCTATTTATGGAGTAAAAGCTATCATCTGAAATCATATCGTTGTTGGTTAGTTCAGAGCATCAGAGACAGAAACTTATCTACTTACTGCATTTGGGGACCATGTTATGTCTGCTTTCAGTGGTAGCAACATTGCTTTCAAATGTTGAGATGTTGGATCTATTGAAGAGATTCTACTGTTATATTACATCAAATCAAATTGATCAATTACCTGTTCTATCAATATTTATTGCTAGATAATCTCCAAAGACTAAAGTTCGTTGGATTGATGCTTCAACTCTCTGTAAGAAGTTCTGTGCAATGACTGGTGATTTTGTTAATGATTCTCCTTCTTTGAAAAAAGCTGGTGTTGGTATTGTTATGGGTATTGCAGGTTCAGATGTTACCAAAGATGTTTTTGATATTGTTTTATCAGATGATAACTTTACTTCTATTATTAATGCTATTGTAGAAGGTAGAAGAATGAATGATAATATCGAAAAACTCGTTCTTCAATTATTAGCTGAAAATGTTGCTCAAGCCTTATACTTAATGATCGGTTTAGTTTTCAAAGATGCGAACGATGTCTCTATATTCCCATTGTACCCAGTTGCAGTGCTGGAACAGGTTCCTCACTTGATTATTCATAACCCTATGAGAATCGTCCAACTAAACTGGAATGGTGTTGATAATTTTGTACTAAGACTTACCACGCCATCTGGCCAACTCATCGATACTGACTGGTCTTCGGTGATCTTTCTATTTACAGATACAGATGAAGGTGGTTTATGTTTAGTAACAACAGCACAACAATGGACAGGTTCTGAACTCTTGAATTTCACTACCACCAACTCAGACGGCACTACTGTTGTGATTGCAACTTCAAACCCAACTACTACTCAACCAGGAACTGGTTTTGAAATCACTACTTATACCACTACGAACTCAGATGGCACTACAGTTGTTGTTGAAATTCCTTACCTAACTAACACTCAGCCATGGACTAGTATTTTCACTTCAAGCTTATACTACTACTTATTGGTTGGTTAATCGTTGTTGTTTAAACTCCAGAATTTAGTGGTTATCTTAACACTACAACAAGCGAGCGAATATTAACCGCTACACCTTACTTCGAGTCTGACTATTACTTCAGATACCACTACTTTAGATCATTCTATAAGATCTAGTGAAGATGCTGATTCCTCTATAAAGACCTTCCCAGGAAATGAAACCCACTCAAACCATTACACCATCTACCAAATTCAACTATAGTCTTCAAAACAAGAGTAAGCAATGATAGACCTGTACCAGAGGGAACTACATCTACAACTCCAATATAGTTTCACTAGAGACTACTCCGCAAACATCAACAGATTCCACCAATACTTAAGCTAGTTTAACGCAGATAACAGTTAGTGTTTATGATGGTGCTGCTATGTTGAAATCTTTCTCTTTGTGGTTTTGGCTAGTATTGCGTTGTAAATCATATCATCCTTGATTTTAAAAATTAAACCATATCACTTGAGAAGCAAGCATTACATCGATTTCCTCCTATTTTTTTTCGCTTCTAAAGCTTTTTTTATAGAAGTTTCACGCTAATTTCAAAACTTGAGTAAGAGATTCTGTACTTTCTCAATTTCTTCATACTTGAGGCAAGAGTTCTTGCAGTTCAACTTCACACTGAATTGAGGGAATATTTCTTTACTAATCAGTTATTAAAGGAGATATTTGATAAAAGAGAAATAATCATTATACTGAAAGTGTACAGTTTTGGTACAGAAGTATATGCTAAATTTTTTCGACTATTATTATAAATGTATCTAAAATATCTTGCATGCATTCATTAACCAGTTTGAGTAACATTCACTCTAGTAGCCAGCACGTGAGTCATTAGTAGATTTCCAGATGTTTTTATCAACTTCTGGATCGTTTTTACCTTCGCCTTCTTTGATAATCAACTCGATAACTTCTTCAACAGATTTCTTACCAAATTCGTTTTCTAATTCTTGTTTTGAGGCTTCATGTAGGATACCTTCAGTACCTTTACCACTTTCTGTAGTGTATACTTTAAATTTCCCAACAACTTGACTTAAAGGAACTGAAGTGTCTGTTAAAAATTGTTTCGCTTTTTCTGAATCATCAATAAAGACGATAAAGTCTCTAGTTTCACCTTTATAAAATTGTTTTATAGTTGACATTTTTATTTAGTTTTGATTGATATTAAAAAGACACTATAATCAAAGAATACAAGAAATATTGCTCCTTTTATATCTTTCTTGCAACTAGCTTATTATTAGTGCCAAATCAATAGTGGGTTGCTATTACATCATATTGCGCCTTTGTTGATTACATAATCTAGATGATTATAGGTTACGGACCGATGTGGTAAGCCTATTTTTCCAATAAATTTCCAGTACTTACACTAACAAAAAAAGATGCATCCTCAAAGCCCTTAGATCTTATAGAATCATGGCTTCTTTGGACCCAATAAAGGTTAAAAAACAGGTCTCCCAGGTAGTGGATAATACGCAGCACCAGTTTCGCCGTCAATTTACTGAATCTACGTGGAACTTTTGGAACTGGTACAGACATATCAATTGGCTATCTATTATTAATTCAGTTATAATACCACTAATCTCCATATATTATGCATATTATCATATTCCATTACGAAAAACCACACTAGAATTTCTGGTTATTTATTACATATCAACAATAACTTGCATCAATGCTGGATATCATAGACTATGGGCTCATAGATCATTCTCAGCATCACCTTTCATAAAATTCATATATGCTGTATTTGGAGCAAGTGCTGGATTAGGTCCTATTAAGTGGTGGGTAAGTGTTCATAGAGCTCATCACAGATACGTTGACACAGAAAAAGATCCACATTATATACGAAAGGGTATCTTTTTCGGTCATTTTGGCTGGATACTATTAAAACCTCATCAAAAGGTGAAAAAGTCAATCAAAGAATGTTATAAGGCTGATGATTTGAATAGTGACACTTTATTAGACTGGCAAGAATCCAATTATTATGAACTGTACTTACTTACAGGGTTTTTTTTTCCTTGTTTAGTTGCTGGATTATTTTGGAATGATTATTTTGGTGGGTTGATTTATGTAGGTATTTTAAGAGGTGTTTTAGTTCAACAATCCACATTTTTAGTCAATTCAATGGGACATTTGATTGGAGAACAAGTTTATGATGATAGAAAATCACACAGAAACAATTTTGTTCTCTCATATTTATCTTGGGGTGAAGGTTATAATAATTTCCATCATGAATTTTCTGCTGATTATAGAAATGGATATCATTGGTACCAGTTTGATCCAATCAAGATCCATTTATACGTTTTATCCAAATTAAAATTAGTCAAAAATTTAAACAAAACTCCAGAATCTTCAATCAATCAATGTTTATTACAATTTCAACAAAAATTAATTGATAAAAGACGTTCAAAATTGAACTGGGGTATACCTATTTCTCAATTACCTATTATCACACCCGAAGAGTTCAAGAAATTGGCCCAAGAAGAAGCTCCTGAACGCGCTTTAATAGCTGTCTCTGGTATTGTCCATGATGTCACACCGTTTATGAATGACCATCCTGGGGGATTAACTTTGATTAAAACTTCTATAGGTAAAGATGCAACTAGTGCTTTCAATGGGGCAGTTTATAATCATAGCACAGCTGCACATAATTTATTAGCTACCATGAGAATTGCAGTTTTAAGCGGTGGTACTGAACCTACTGTTTGGAAACAAGAACAAAAGGAAAATAGAGATGTCCCATTGAAACAGAGTTCAGGGCAAAAAATTGTTAGAACAGGTGAGCAGGCAACCATTATCAAAAAACCTATAAGAACTGCTGGCGCTGCATAATTATACTTTTAACGATTTAAAACTTGTCATATTTATTTTAACTTATTTATTGGTCATAGATACATTTTTTGGTTTTGCAAATATTTAATTTAATCGATATATATATCTCGATGAGGATTGAAACCTACAATTTGTAGAAAAGTTGATATAATCATCTATTTACTCTCTAAGATCAAAGGAAAAAGAAGAAATAGTAACTCTAACATAAAAAATCATACAAAAAGAAGGACTACATATAATATGCTATTGATAGATATCCATAATATTAAAAGTTACAGAAACATAAACATGAAGCTTTAAACAATAAACCGATTCCATTAATTGATCAAGAAGACTTAAGGTAATAATGGCTTTTATTTCATTTCAATTATATGGAAAACAAAGCAGTTGCAACACTCAAAACAAAAAAAAAACACTTAATTTAACTAATAACAGCACTAATTTTCAAAACATATACACAAAAGACAAATAAAACACTTGGAAGCAATGGACAACATTATTTGAAAAAACACACAAGTAATAAAAAGCACAAACAAACAAACTAATTCTAATTGAAAATATATCCATTGGAAGCAGAATCAATAGCATCTAATCTACCATCCCTAGCAGCTAAATATAATTGGTTTAATCTTGATTGATCAACGTCTTCAGATTGATCAACGTTGAATTGGTTTTGTTGATTGATTTGTTCAACACCATATGTTCCATTATTACTATTGACTATTGAATAATGATTGAAACTGATCATACTATTATTACCATTATTATTATTATTATTATTATTATCATTATTATTATTATTATTATTATTATCATTATTATCATTTTGTTGATTTAAAGTTGGTAATTTTGTTGGATATCCATATAAATTAGGTAATTCCTGTTGTGGTTTGTATGTTGGCGAAGAGTTTGATCTACCCCAACTCAATCTAACTCTTGAATTAGCGATCGGATAACCTTGCATTTTCATGATAGCCAATTCTGCAGATTGTCTAGTAACATATTGAACAAATCCACAACCTTTACCTATTGGAATCTTGACATAAGTGATATCACCAAAAGATTGGAAAAATAATCTTAGTTCATCTTCGGTCACTAAAGAAGATAAACCACCAATGAAAACTGTAGTATTATTTGGGTCAGTGAACTGATTCAATTGTGGCTGATTTTGAGTTTCCAAACCATTGGATACTGACTGTACAGGAGTTTGACCCGGTAATTGTTGTTGATGTTGTTGTTGTAATGGGTTAAATTGTTGACGTTGTTGAAATGGCTGTTGTTGTTGTCTATTCCTTGGAGCAGCAGTTGAGACTCTGATTGGTCTGCCATTTAAAATAGCACCTTGCATTTCAACTAATGATCTTTGTTGATCAGATTCATTTAAGAATCTAACAAATCCATAACCTTTCGAAAGGCCAGACATTCTATCAATTGTGATTTTAGAACCACATACGGAAGAGTACTTAGTTGCAAAGAATTCAAATAACATTGAATCATTGACATCAGGAGCCAAATCACCAATGAAAATGGAGAACTCATTTGGCCTTTGATTATCTTGTGAAAAACCCTGAGCATTACCATTGAATTGGGATTGTTGAGATCCATTAGCCCAATTTAATTGAATAAATCTATTAGAATTAGGGATTTTAACACCGTTTTGAGTTAAAGCTTGAGACGCCAATTCAATTGAAGGGAAATCAACAAAACAATAGCCAGCGTTAACTTGTTGAAGTTTTTGATCTTTAATAAATTTAATATTGACTTGTGGAAACCCAATTGAAATCCATAAATTTCTTAAATGAGATTCATTCCAGTTTGGGTCTAATCCACCCATCCAAAGCTGGGCTTGAGGTTTTGGTTGTTGTAGTGAAACATTAGAGCCTGACATGTAACCTCCATTAATGGAAGAAGGTTGAGGGTTGTATGAATTTTGATCGTTAAATGACATTAAGGCATAAAGAAACAAACAATAAAACAGTTATAATTGGGAAATCAAACAGAAAAGATACAAACAAAACAAGACAAAGTGGAAAACAGGAACAGTGGTAGAGAGGCAATTGGAAGTGTAAGTGGAACTTAGACTCAAGGCACAAAACAGACGATGAAATGAAAGAAAATTTGTTTCTTGTTTGGATTTTGAAATCGAACTCTTTTTCAGAAAAGTTTATTTTTTTTTTGTTGAAGAGATTTTTTTTTTCCGATTTTTCTATAACTGAAGTTTGTATCTGCGTCAGCCTGCATGAGACTTGGAGTTTAAGGGGCCGAGAGGGGGGGAGAGTTTGAAATTAAAGTTTCCCTCTACACTGCAAGAGCGATGGGTACAGCTCTGCTGATTTCTACCCATGGGTCCGCCTAATTTGCGGGCAATGTAGTGGTTGCAGATTTTGCAGCAATATTTTTGATCTGCGTATATTATATATATAAATTGCTCCGGGCCAGCATTAATTCTACCGATCTTCGCTAATTAGTGCATACGTATACATTAAGACGCGAGTCAATGCATCCTAAAAGGGTAATATTATTATCCAATGACGTAAAATGTAAAGTGTAGGTGATTACATAATGTCTTACACAATCAGATTACATAAGATGCTGACATAATCCGGTTTCAGTTTTTTTTTTTTTTTTGTTTTTGGGTTGAAACAATGAAATCTGAGTAGGTTACAAACGAGTAAATACAATTTCCGATCGTGTCTCATTCCAACTGAACTTCTGCCATATAAAATTACACTGTCACACACACCTCTCACTGGATATGTCTAATGTCAGCCAGATTTACAAGCGTACTGAGGTTATTGGCCGAGGAAAGTTTGGGATCGTTTATAAAGGTATTCATAGAACTACAAAACAAGTATACGCCATCAAGGTTCTTAATTTAGATACAACTGAAGATGAGGTCAAGGACGTGCAACAAGAGATCCAATTTTTGTCTCATTTGAATAGTGTGCCCAACGTCACACACTACTATGGATCATATTTGTATGGAACTAAGTTGTGGATTGTCATGGATTACTGTGCTGGTGGTTCTTTAAGAACTTTGTTGAAACCTGGTAAATTAGATGAAAAATATATTGGTGTTGTTGTTAGGGAAGTTCTGATTGCTTTGCAGTTTATTCACAAACAAAATGTCATACACAGAGATATCAAGGCTGCTAATGTTTTGATAACAAATGAAGGTAAAGTTCAATTATGTGATTTTGGTGTCGCTGCCCAGTTGACTGCAACCAGCGTTAAAAGAAACACCATGGCTGGCACTCCGTACTGGATGGCCCCTGAAGTTATAATGGAAGGTACTTCGTATGATGTGAAGGCTGATATATGGTCTTTAGGTATTACCATTTACGAAATTGCAACTGGTAATCCACCTTACTGTGACAAGGAAGCGATTAGAGCAATGCAGTTAATTACTAAGTCAAAACCTCCAAGATTGGATGGTCAACAATATACTCCTCTATTGAAGGAAATAATTGCTTTATGTTTAGACGAAAATCCAGCAGAAAGATTAAATGCTGAAGATTTATTAAAATCAAGATTTGTTAAATCTCATAAAAACTCTTCAACAAGTTTATTGAAAGAATTAATTTCAAGATATCTATTATGGAGAGAGAAAAAATCTTCAAGGGAAAGTGTTTTAATGAACGTGGAAGATGATATGGAAGAACAAGAAATTGAAGTTAAATGGGATTTTGATTCTTTAAGTTCAAATGAATATATCTTAGAAAATGATATAAATATTAACAATATCAATTTAAATGATGAAAACTCGGAAAATATGGAAATTTCTGATTATGATGATGGTGTTGATAGATTTATGACAGGTTATAATGGATATGATACAACTCAAAATAATCATACCATTAACTTTACAAATAGAATTAATCAAACCTCTAACGTTACTTACACTAAAACTACTGTTAATATCGGCTCAACTTTGAAAAATGAAGGCACTTTAAATAAAAAAGAAGCTCCTAAATCTTTATTACAATTATTTGAAGAAACAACAGAAGAGGAAGAAGAGGATATTTCATCCAAACTTTCTGAAAATAATAATGATTTAGTATCTCAATATGAAATTCCCAAAATTTCTTCAAGTGCTGCCCTACATTCATTATCAAACACCACGACTTCTGCTACAAGAGTTGCTACTCCAATCAAAGAAATCGAGATTCCAAACTTTGAAGACATCGAGACTCTACCATCCATAAATTCTCATCCAACTGAAATCAGATCAAGAGCGAACACTTTACTACATTCACAATCAACCTCTATCATTGACACTAAAAAATCTTTAGATCCAACTCCCAGAAGACCAACTTTGTCGACTAACATAGGTCCACAAACTCAACAAATATCCACTACTTCAAGTATATCACCATCAAGCACCACCATAAATTCTTCAATTTTGCCATCTTCAAATCCAATTAATCCCTTGCCGAATAACAATAATAGTTCAGGTCCAAATATTCCTCGCATAACTCCATCTCCTAAGAGGGAATCAAATATAATGAATTCATCCCCATCTAGAATAACAGTTTCAACAACTTCTCCAATTAAAAGCTCCACAATGAAGGCCATCCAATCTTCTAATGTTCAATCGCCACTACTACAACCTATGAACTCAACTGTAAATAATACACTGGCCAATGGTCCATTTAAATTACCAACACTAGCTACTTCAACCACTACACCATCATCATCCAATAATCCAAATATTAAAAGAAATCACCAAAATCTAAGATTACAAATGCCAACTCCAACTACCTCATTCCCCAAGCTATTACATACAACTTCAAATATGGCAAATTATGAATCTTTAAGTGATAATCTCCAAGTTCAACAAGATGAAAATATAAATCAATTTGGTGTTAATGTTTCGAATATACCAATGGCGATGACTCCATTAACGGAAAAACCATTAAACACAAGCTTATCAAGTATTACTAGCACATCATCAAATTTAACTACAAATTCCCAACCAACTTCAATATCCAAAAGAAAGGCAACAATCACAGGAACTTCTCCATTTGCATTGCAGCAACAACCAACATCAACACCATCTCAAGCTCCACTACAACAACAACAACAACAACAACAACAATTTGCATTTTTAGTAAATAAAGAAACCTCATCACTCTCATCAACATCTTCACATGATGGAATCTATTCAAGCATTTCTTCAGATAATTCTAGACAGTTCACTATGCCTTCAAGTCTAGACACAAGCTTGTTTATTGATTCAGATAATGTGAAAGAGAGATTACTATCAGAAATCAATGGATTATTATCAGGTATGAATGGATTATTGTCTGGTCTTGAAGAGAAATTGATTGAATTAAGTTGATAAAAATTTCACTTCATTTTTTGTTTATATTTATTTCTTCATTCTAATTTTTGTTAAATATCATATTACTACCTAGAATCACTATTATTATTTGCTATTATGTCAAAGAAAATACTGGCCAATAAATCATTAATTTATAGACTTTATTTATTGTAGTATTCACAACTCTCACAAACTGAACTCGATCAACAACGTTCTATCTATTATAATTATAATTAAATAAGTTGAATCAATCAACTTTTTTCTTGATCAACGGTACTTTCAGTATTAGTAGTTTCATTGATTTCTTCCTCAGGATTATTGATGAAGTCATCTAAGATGTCACCTTCGTAATAATCATCTTTCTCTTCTTGCACTTCGATTTGAATCTCATCAGTAGTTTCTTGAGCTTCTTCATATGCATCTTCTGGAGTAACATCACTTGATTCATCATAACGTTGTGTGATATCATTAATTATATCTGCTGAAGTTCCATCATATTTAGTATTTTCAGAATCTTCGTCAATACTATTTGAAGAATTAGTAATTTGGGAACCTTCTTCAATAGCAGTTCTGGAATCTTTTTCTAAATTATTTGAAATGCTACCAATTGTTGAATCATCTTCAATATCATGGGATGACAAAACATTTTTCAATGATGAACCTCTTTGTGATTCACCTGGGGTAATTGATTCAATATTAGTTTTATTAAATGCTGTACTAGTGTTGTTAGTGTTATTATCAGGAATATTGAAAATAATTAAATTTTCATCAAATGATGGAGTGATTGGGGTGGTTACTATATTTGAATCGATGTCCCAGATTCCAACTTTTGACCAGAATAATTTACTTCTTAATCTTGATACTTCAACCCAAGATTTTTTAATCATTAATTCATCTGTTAGTTTCCATGCATCAGTTTTCAAAGATCTTAGGAATGCAAATAATTCAGAAGTACATCTGACTCTAAATAAACAAAATGAGCATAATGGATATTGTTGCACAGTTGGCACAGTTAATGTGGCCACGGATGTATCTTGTTTTGGATGTATCTTCATAACGTATAATCTTGAATGTTCTAAAATATCATTTCGTTCCTCACCACATAAAGCACATGGTTGATCAATTGCCACAGGTGGAGATTGTGCGGGATATGAATAAAGGTTTGATTTGACTTCATTTTCAGATGATGTCCTGTTTAGTCTATACGTCTCATTGATCCCTGAAACTGGTTCAACTGAAACTCTACCATCAACGATTGAATTCAGTAAGGATCTTTTATTAAGCCAACTGATACCTGGGGCTGATTCAATTTTTAACGCTGGTTCTATATCATCAGTGATTAGTTTTTTCAAGAATTTAGTTTCTGTATGCCTAATTGAGGTAGCGAATGGAATTGATCGAACAAACGTTTTATATTCTGAATATTGATCTAAGTCGAATCTAATTGACCCGGTTGTTGGTGAATATAACACAGGAAGTTGTTGAGTTAACGGTAGATGTGTTTGGGAAGATGAGTTAGATATGTTCATATTCCTTGATTTTGATTCATCAATTGAGTTTCTCTTAGATAGATTGAGAGATTCACTATCACGTTCATGAAATGAATTCTTTAGTTCTTTTAATTGATTTTGTAAATTGTCTAATAACATATCCCTTTCTTTCAACTGTGAAACCAAACTTTCGTTTCTTTTCTCAACTTCACTGGTTTCTTTTCTTGCATTATTAACCATTTTATTAGCTTCATCAAATAAAGAAGCTGATAATTCTTCAACTTCAGATTGTAATTGTGAAACTTCTTTCTTTGCTTCTATTTTCTCCTTTGATTCCAGTTCCAGCTTTTTACCTAGCCCATTGTTATGCTGTAGTATATCTTTATATTGAGCTAGTAAAGCATCATGTGCAGTTTGTAATTCATCAAATTTACTAGCTTTTGTCTTTAATTGTTCATATTCTCTTTTGTAATGCACCACTTGGTCCTCTAGCTTGGACTGCTTCTCAATCGACTCAATGAGCTGTGTGGATAAGGACGAGACCTGTATGGAGATCCTCTTACTCTCTTCTTCAGCTTCCGTCATTCTTCGAATTATGGCTTTAACATCAACATGAAACTCTTCACTTTATCGGAGTGATTTTCATTTAAACGAGAAGTTGCCAGAGAAGCCAGTTCCGAGGACAAACGTCACGTGAGGTCACCTGACTTGTTACCGGATCTCGGAACTTTTTTTCTTTTGAATCTTTTTGTGGTTTCAAAGTTATAAATAAAAGACATAAACATATTTAATTCGTTATTGAAATTCGTTAATTCGTTTATAGAGAATTAGTCTGGACTCTGTCGCATCTAGTTTTACTGCTGATAGTCTTATTTTGTGCAATTACAGTGTTTAACGTGATTTCACGCTTAATTTATATAACACTTCCATATCATCCACATCAAACTATCAGATTCAGTAGTGTGCTTAGTTTCCATATTCCCACTCGTTTATTCAAAGTCATTTAAGTTTGTCAAACAATTACTCATTTGGTTTCATTTTATCATTGAAGGTTCTTCTCATAAAGGTGTTAATTGATTCACCATGAGTAAGAAATTACCTGATCAAGATTACAGAAGACAAACTTCTATAAGGTCTTCAGCTTTTGATACTCCCAAATCAAATTCACTTCTGTCAAATATTAAGAAACTGGTAAGAGATGAAAATCAACCTCCATCTCATCCATTTACGATATCTGGACCTCAACCCCATATAGTCCCAAATGGCTCAAATCGTCGTAATACTGATAATTTTGGCACTCCAGAATCTATCAAAAGAAGGCAACCAAGCGTGACATCAATCTATTCAACTCAATCACAGAACTCCCTACCTTTAAGCAAGAGTACCACATTAAATCAATCAAATTATCAAAATTATGAAGTCGCACCATCTTCCCCTACTCATTCAAGAAAAAATTCCAATTGGTCCACTAATGATGAATTTAGGACGCCTAAGAAGCCGAATAATCTTCAAAGAATTCAAAGTGTACAGTCTGTTGCTTCTAATGCTTCAGGACAATCATTTTACTCTCTTATCACGGGAAGAAATGTAAATTTGGAACAACCTTCAGAAGCTTGGAAAGTTGATACAATGTTTGATGAATTAATGGAAAAGAGAGATTTCAAAAGTCTTCCTGAAGCTGCTAAAAAGCAAATGAAAGAATATCCGGTTTCTAAAAAATGGATGTTAATTAAACAAGATGTGTTATCAGAAAGAAAAAAACAAGAACGTCGTAAAGATGGGGAATTTCAAGGTACTCCTAAAACGTATGTTAGACTGTTGATGGATAAATCAATCACTGTTGAGCAACTAGGAAATCTTTGGGTTAGCTTACGTACGGAACCTGTTGATTGGGTTAGGGAGTTTATTGAAGCTCAAGGTCTGATAGCATTAGCAACTGTTTTGCAACAATTACATACACGATCGACAAACAGTCTCTTGAATGATCAGTTTCTTGAAAAGGAAATCTCAATAGTGAGATGTTTAAAGGTTATAATAAGTAATGTTTCTGGTGCTCAACATGCTTTAGAATCAAAAGTTTGTGTATCGTCAATTGCTGGTGCTTTAATTTCAACCAAATTAGTTACAAGAAAATTGGCAACTGAAATGTTAATCTTCTTAGCTCATCAAAAACCAGATGGATATGATCAAGTTTTGAAAGATATGAATTCAGTTCCTCCTGATAATATCCACTTCCATGCTAAAAGTCTGGATAAAAGAAATTCAATAATCTCACAACAAAGTAATAGCTTGAAAAGATACGAACAATGGATGCGAGTTGTTGAACAGACTATGGAAGGAAGAGGTAAATTAGGCTCCATGGTTGGTGCATCTGATGAAATCAAATCTTCAGGGGTTAATGGAGAAAATCAATTATTTGAATATGCTTTAACAACGATGGTTCTCATCAACTCCATAGCCCAAGGTGGTGCAGACTTTAAAAGAAGAACTCACATCAGGGCCCAACTAAAAGCTAGTGGGATTCAAAGAATTTTCAAAAAATTTAATTCTTTGCATAGTGATGTAATTGATGATAAAATTAGAGAGTATGAAGATTCTGCAGCCGAAGATTATGATACTTTATTAAGGGCGGAGAGAATTGGTGAAGATGTTGATTTGAATGATCCTATTTCTCTAGTTCAAAATATTTGGTCTAAAATCCAGCATTCAGAAGCTGAAGGTTATTTTTTATCAGCAATTCAACATTTATTTCTAAATCAATCAGATGATTCAAAAGGTCCAGATATTAAGGAAACTGTTAGATCTTTCAGATTAATTGATGGGCTTATTTCTAATATCACAATGGGGGCAACCTCTGATGAAGATGCCGCTTTAAATATCGCCATTCATAGGCTATATGATGGTTTACAAACAGATGAAATTGCTAGAAAAACAATGTTGGAGGCTAAAGAAGCAAATAGAAGAGCAGAAGAAGCAATTTCCGAACGTGATGAAATGGCAAGACAATTAGCTATGGGTTCAGATGGAATGTATCTTAAATTATCTAATGAATTGAAAGAGCAAGAGATTCTATTATTGAAACATAGAAAATTAAATGACACTCTAAGTAATGAATTAGAAGAACTTAAAAAAAAGAGAGTTTTAGAGAAACATGAACAAGAGCTAGAAATGAGAGAAATGTTAATTTTATTAGATAATGCTAACGAAGTCTCAAATAAATCTTCCAATACAAATATAGTCTCCAAATTGAAAGGTCGTCTAACTAAGAATAAAGCTCAATTAAAAAATGCTTCAAGAAATTATGGGGCTGCAGTTGAACCAAACTCCAGATTAAAAGCTCTGAGAGATCAAATGGATGCTTTGGAACAACAAGCAAAAGAATTAGAAACCGCTGATTTTGTTGAGCTGAAAAGGACCATTGACGATATTCCCTCAATTGTCAGTCCACCAATTGAAAAACCAAGAATAGTTGAAATATCTAAGAAGGAAGCTGGTTTATCGAAATTGGAAGATTTAAGAAAAAAATTGGACTCTTTACAAAATGAATCAAATGAAATTCTGAAATTTGACGTTAACTCCAAACAAAAGGAACTAATGAATAAAAAGAAGTTAATGGCAATTGAAAGACTAAAAGAATTACAAA
The DNA here is from genome assembly GCA_003707195.2 of Phaffomyces antillensis. NCBI lineage: Eukaryota > Fungi > Ascomycota > Saccharomycetes > Phaffomycetales > Phaffomycetaceae > Phaffomyces > Phaffomyces antillensis. The sequence continues at coordinate 60,344 of PPNI02000017.1, forward strand.
CAAAATTCGAAAATCTAGAAATTGATTTCAATTTTGATGAAAAATTAGATGAAGTAAATGATGATTATCATTCACTAGATCCTAAATCTAACTCAAATGTTGATATGGAATTAGATGAAATTAATAGATTAACAGAACAATTGCAAAAAGAATTATCTTTAAGAAAAGCTGGTCCAACCTCTCCAACTAAGGATCAATTAGAATTATTGAAAACCCTTGAAAAGAAATATACAAGAGGTAGAAAAGAAATCCCAAAGGCCGATTTCAATTTTGATTACAAACCAACTGTTGCTGATAGAGTTAGAAGTAGTCAAGGTTTTCAACCATCATTCTTAAAAGAATTATCTTCAAGTGTTGCTAAAACTCAAGCTATTGATGATTCTAGTACCTCCAATGATAATGTCTCTGAACAAACTCTAATAATAGAAGAAAAAGAAGAAGAAGAAAATGCAAAAGACATTTCTGTTCCTACTTCTACTTCAGCTCCACCATTAACTTCACCTAGTACTACTGATGGTCCACCTCCACCTCCACCTCCACCGTTACCTTCAATGCTTACACCAAACTCTGGTATACCACCACCACCTCCTCCTCCATTACCTTCTATGCTTACACCAAATTCTGATAGACCACCTCCACCTTCACCACTTCCAATGTCAGCAGGTTCGATACCTCCACCTCCACCTCCACCATTACCAAGCTCAGCAGGTTCTGGACCACCGCCACCACCACCACCATTTCCAGTTCCAAAAGCCTACTCAGCTGCTTCAAGTCCTTTATTACCTCAGTCACCGAGTTTATTTGATGGTTATCCAAGACCAAAGAAGAAATTGAAACAATTACATTGGGAAAAAGTTGATTCAACTGAAAATTCGTTTTGGGAGAAAGCTACAACTAGTACAGTTGTTAATGAATTATTAAATCAAGGTATTTTTGATGAGTTGGAGAAAATCTTTCCTGCAAGAGACATCAAAGCTCTTCAAAGTAAAAAGAGAGGTGCATCTGATAAAGTTACCTTTTTGGCAAGAGATATTTCGCAGCAATTTTCAATTAATTTACATATGTTTTCTGCTCTATCTGATGAACAACTGGTTTTTAAAATCTTGAAATGTGATAGATCTATTCTAGAAAACTCTTCAGTTATTGAATTTTTAGGTAAACAGGAATTATCTGAGATTCCAAATGGGTTGGCGAAAAATCTAGAACCATATAGAACTTATTGGAGTAAAGGTTCCGAAAAGTCACCAGAAAAAGATCCAAATGAACTTCATAGATCCGATAGAATCTATTTAGAGTTGTTTTACAATTTACAAGAATATTGGCCATCAAGAATGAGAGCTTTAAGAGTTGTTACTTCTTATGAAAAAGATTATAAAGAATTAGTTACTAAGTTAAGAGCTGTTGATGAAGCTACTGAAAATATTCAAAATTCTAAACATTTAAGAAGAGTTTTTGATATTATTTTAGCTGTTGGTAATTATATGAATGATGCTTCAAAGCAAGCTCAAGGTTTCAAATTGAGCACTTTACAAAGATTAACATTCATGAAAAATGATAAGAATAATATTACATTTTTGCATTATGTTGAAAAAATCATTAGAAAAGCATATCCTGAAGATAGTAAATTTATTGGAGAATTAGATAAAGCTCAAGAAGTTGCAAAAGTTTCGATTGAACAACTAGCCACAGATTCAAGAGATTACGCTCAAGCCATCAAGAATGTTGAATCTTCTATTAATATTGGTAACCTTAGTGATTCTTCATTATTTCATCCAGATGATAGAGTTTTATCTAAAGTTTTGCCTGAAATACCAAAAGCTAAAAAGAAGGCCGACTTACTATCAGATCAAGTTAAGATCACAATGTCAGAGTTTGATTCACTATTAAAATATTTTGGTGAAGATCCAACTGACGTTTTTGCAAAAAACTCTTTTTTTAAAAAATTTGTTGATTTTGTTGATGATTATAAGAAAGCAAGTCGTGAAAATATTCAAAGGGAAGAAGAAGAAAGAATCTATGAGCAAAGAAAACAAATGATGGAAAAGAATAGAGGCAAATCATCAGGCTCTTCAACAGTTGAAGAAGGTTCAGATCAAAATGTTATGGATGCTTTACTAGAAAAATTGAAAGCTGCTGGGCCAACTAAAGGTAATGCTTCATCTGCAAGAAAAAGGGCTCAAGCTCGTAAAAATTTACTGGAATCAAAAAAATCTGAAAGTGATGATGAACATGAAGATAGTGATGAGCCATTAGATTCACCAACCAAGCCTAAAAATAAAGTAGAGTCCGTTGAAGAATCAAATCAAGGTGATGTTAATGAAGGAGATGAAGATGTTGGTGCAAGAGCAAGAAATTTATTACAAGAATTAAGAGGAAGCCAAAGCAACTCAAGTTTGAATTTAGAGAATGATGTAAGTGGATTAACAAGAGCCCAACAATTAAGACAAGAACAAAGGTTGAAAAGAAGACAAACACAAACTGAAGGTTCATCAGTTAGTTTGTTTGAAGAACTGAAGCAAAATAAAGATTATTCGGAAAATGTTATAAATGATAAACAAAAAGTTGATGAAGTTACTTTATGATGAAACTTCAAGAAAGAACAGCACTTAATGATTGTAAAAATAATCAAATAAACCTTTTAATACTAATGAATATTTAATATAAATTTCTACAGTAGACACATATAGTTTAGAACTCAAACACAATATTATTTTGATTTTTATAACGAAATTTCGTGGATATATGCATTAAAATGGAACAAAATCATAAACTCATGAGGATATAGAACGAACTAAGAATGCAATTAGGTCTTTATTAAATTATTATTATTTCTTAGAATGGACAATATCTTTAAGCTGCATAAGCCCAAAATTTTTCCCAAAGATTTTTTGGTTCATCATCCTCCCAAACGATAGCATCAATTTCTCTTCTATCAGTATCAATATCAATTTGATTAACTGGTTTAAAGATAGGACCTCTATAATAAAGTTGGGTACCGATCCACATAACCAACATTATAAACACTGAGATATAAGCAGTGAAGAATTTACTGGCTGTAAAATCAAAGAAAACGTCATAACCTTGGAAAATAATGATCAAAAAGACAAAAACAGCAGAATAATAAGCAGAATATGGCATGAAATGAGCTTTGAATGGCAAATCATCTCTGGAAATACCTCTGTATTTCAAACATTGCATGAATCTAATATGACAAATTGAAATGAATAACCAAGCTAATAGACCAGCAACGGTAGAAATGTTAACTAACCATTCAAAACCTTGACTTGCATTTTGGGCAGTGACCATGAATGCTAAAGAACCGAATAATGAAGTGATAATAACACCCCAGTATGGAACACCTTGTTTAGTGACTCTTAACAAAGCTTTTGGAGCATTACCATTAGCTGCTAAACCATATAAGATACGAGAACCAACGTAAACATTGGAGTTAGCAGCTGAGATGATAGTGATTACAATAACACCGTTAAAGATGTGTGGTAAGATTGGGGTTTGGCAGTTTTGAATAGCAATGACGAATGGAGAAGCTGAAATGTAAGAAGTTGATGATTCTAAGGCAGGATCATTGAATGGAACTAATAAACCAACAAAGAATAGCGATAGAATATAAAAGAAAAAAATTCTGAAGAAGACTTTGTTGATAGCTTTTGGCACTGATTTTCTTGGATTTTTAGATTCACCAGCAGAAACACCAACTAATTCAGTACCTTGATAAGTGAAAGCAGCATTGATTAAAGACGAAACCCAACCTAAAAATCTACCTTTAGCGGTACCAGGGTATATATAACCAGCACCCCATGGACCTGGGTTTCTCCAATATCTGAAACCAATTGGTCCTTGTGGACTAGCACCACAGACCATAGCTAAAGCATAAATGATGAAACCAACAATTGCTAAAACTTTAACGGCAGCCACCCAGAATTCAATTTCACCATAATATTTAACAGGGAAAAAATTTAAAGCAGTTACAATGACCCAGAAGATAGCGATCCAAGCAGCTAATGGAACAGCGTCAGTCCAAAATTGAATAACTTGACCAACAACTGATATTTCAACAGCAAAAGTGACTGCCCAATTATACCAGTATAAATAACCTTGAGTAACACCTAAAGGTTTTGATAAGAATCTACCATTGAATACAGTGAAAGAAGAAGTGACTGGAATGAAAGTAGCCATTTCACCCAAAGATTGGGTGATTGAATAAACAATAGTACCCATGAAAATATAAGCTATTAAGGCATTAACTGGACCAGCGATTTGTAATGGGGTACCAATACCGACGAATAGACCAGTACCAATAGTACCACCAAGTGCAATCATAGAGATATGTCTGGCTTTCAAAGCTCTTTTAACTTGAGTGTCTTCAACATCACCTTGTGTAAATTCCTCTTCAGTACCGTAAATTTTTTTGGAACCTTGTGATTCTAAGTTTGATAACTCTATTGGCAAAGTATCATTTGAACGATTTAAGGTAAGTTCGTGTTCTTGAGAACCTTTCTCTAGATCTTTGTTCATTTTATTTCTAATTTTTATGGCCATAAGAATGAATTTATAGACAAATTAATTGAATAAATGAGTATTTAATTAAAAGAGAAGAAAAAGGCTAAAAATTTTTGAGCAGAAAAGAAATTAAAATAATAGGCACTTGACATATCGAAAAGAGCACTACAAATCTATATAGTTAATTTCCAAAGGCCGCTGATTTCTGATTCACCTCCGGACTTCACTGTTCAGCAGTTTATTATATAGCTGGTATTTCAAATTACTAAGGTGGTTGCTGTAGTTTCAACTAAAAAATTGACCAATGAAAGCATTCGCCGAAATTAATTTTTAGTAGTGCCTTAAATTGGCTTTCTTTTGAGAGTTTGAAAAGTGCCTGTGCCGTAGTGGTAGTAAACTCAGAAAACTCAGACGAGGTAGAAGAGCAATAGAAAGAGCGATACTGTCCTTTTTCAGCACTATGACCTGTCCCGTTTTCAGTTTCAGGTGCACTTTATTTGTGGATTTCGAACTCAGTTTTATGTCAATAATTTCTTTTTTTCCCAAAACGAAAACAAATATGCGGAAAAGCGTTGGCATGAAAATTCTTTCAAGTGATAAAATAAACGGCTTTTTTCCCTTAGAGCCAAAAGTTGCTGATTTGAGATTCATTTAGGCGAATTGATCATCTTCGCTAAGTCCAGTACTTAGTGATACTTTCACGCTAATACCAGTACTTAACGGTTGACTGATCTTAAATAACTAAGATACTCCAAATAATATCGATTTGACATATATTTATACTCCAGAAGATGCCACAATGACTTATCATAGATGATTACAATCAGATCCAACCAACCCCAATTTATATCTTTATCTGAGTTTATTTCATCGATCTATATAAAGTTCTGCCATATCATGTAGTGTTACCTAGTGATGCCATTGATAAATTTTTTTCCATATATCACTAAGCAAAAGTCATCATAAAAATTTCTCAATTTTTTCACTAGAAGTATTCCAAATCATAAACTCATCTTCATAAATCTTTCAACTACATTCAGCTCATCATCTACATAATCAACAATAATGACAGAGATAGAACTTACTAGCTCTGACTCCAAATTTCTCAGCTTTGTAAAAGATGAAGAGCATGCATCTTTTGAAAATGAAAGAATTGGAACTGTTGAAGAGACTGAAGTCGTTAGAGGTTTGAAATCTAGACATGTTTCCATGCTAGCACTAGGTGGTACTATTGGTACTGGTCTATTCATTGGTATTGGTACCCCATTACAAATCGCTGGTCCAGTTAATGCCTTGATTGCTTATCTATTCATGGGTACTATTGTTTATTCAGTTGTTCAATCATTAGGCGAAATGGCTACCTTCATCCCTGTTACTTCATCGTTCACCGTCTTTACTAGTAGATTCTGCTCACCTGCCTTTGGTGTTGCTGTTGGTTACCTATATTGGTTCTCATGGATTATGACTTACGCTTTAGAGTTATCTGTTTTGGGTCAAGTAATTCAATATTGGACTGATGCAGTTCCAATTGGTGCTTGGATTGCTATTTTTTGGGTCATTTTAACTAGTTTAAATTTCTTCCCTGTTAAATACTATGGTGAAATCGAATTTTGGGTTGCTTCTATTAAAGTTTTGGCCATTATTGGTTTTATCATTTATTCATTCATCATGGTTGTTGGTGGTGGCCCACAAGGACCAATTGGTTTCAGATACTGGAGAAACCCAGGTGCATGGGGTCCAGGTTACATTTTCCCAGGTACTGCTAAAGGTAGATTTTTAGGTTGGGTTTCGTCTTTAATCAATGCTGCTTTCACTTATCAAGGTACTGAATTAGTTGGTATTTCTGCTGGTGAATCTAAAAATCCAAGAAAATCAGTGCCAAAAGCTATTAAAAAAACTGTTGCCAGAATTTTAGTGTTTTACATTTTATCTTTATTCTTTATTGGTTTATTAGTTCCATATAATGATCCTGCATTTTCATCTCATGAGAGTTATGTTTCAACTTCTCCATTCATCATTGCTATTCAAAACCAAGGTACCAGAGTTTTACCACATATTTTCAACGCTATTGTTTTGATCACTATCATGTCAGCAGGTAATTCAAATGTTTATTACGCCTCTAGAATTTTCTACAGTTTAGCAAAGACTAAATTAAATTTCAGATTTTTTGCTAAGACTACTAAAAGAGGTGTTCCAATATATTCAGTCATGTTTTCAGCATTATTTGGTTTATTAGCATTCATGGTTTTATCAGATGGCGGTCAAACAGTCTTCAACTGGTTATTAAATATCACTGCCATTGCAGGTATGTTTGCTTGGTTATTTATCTCACTTTCTCATGTCAGATTCATGCAAGCTTTGAAATATAGAGGAATTTCAAGAGATGATTTACCATTCAAGGCTCTTTTCATGCCTTATTTAGCATATTACGCTATTTTCTTCATGATTCTTATCATGTTCATAAATGGTTATGAAGCATTCGTTGAAGGATTTAATGTGAGTTCGTTTTTCACTGCTTATATTTCAATGATTCTTTTTGCAGTTATTTATATCGGTTTCCAATGTTACTTCAGAACTAGAATATTTCTAAAAGTGGAAGATATCGATATTAATACTGATAGAAGAGAAATTGATGCCATTGTCTGGGAAGATGATGAACCAACTACCTTATGGGGTAAAATCATGGATTTTATCATGTGAGTTAGGATTAGTGTTGTCTTTTTTTGTAAAGAAATTATAAAAATTAATGATTTTATATTTAACGATTTATTCTTTGTTGTTTTGTTTTAACTTTGATCTTGAATCTTGACTCGTGTTGAGTACTTGATCTTGTGTGTTTATATGCATATATATTTATTAATTTATGTTATAGTGAATGATTTTTAAGTTCCAGGACCAAGGGTCTCGTAACCTTTCCCAATTAGGGAGCCGGCCTAGTAGATCTAACTTCAGAAGGTAAAATATTGAACTTAGCTTATGGAAAGAACTAAATAGCCCTCATGACCAATAAACCATTGATTTTTCTTTCTAGACAGTACAAGGAGCCAATCAAATGAAACAAATAACATACTTGAAATTTTATGTCTTTTTTCTAGAAATTTGGAGTCAGATCTAAGATTAATTTTGGTGCTTCAAACAATGAGAAATGAACAAGTTTCGAATCTTGAGTTAAAATTTTTGGATCATCGAGACTTCGATGTATTTTGAGATTTGTCTTTGTAAATGTTGCCCAATCATGGGATCATTGAATTCTTATCGCTAGTTGTAATATGGCACACCTTCGTCGGTTTTGCTTTTGAAAAGTTCCTGTCAATTTGAAGTTTTTCCTTTGCCCCACAAAATATTAATTACATATGAATGTTTTGTTTTTTTTCTGGAGAGTCATTGTATGAAAAATTCTCTAGTAATTACATACTTTTCTTCAAAATAATCCCAATTGAGATCATAATTAATTAGTATGGAGACTTCAAACCTCGATGATCAATCAAAATCCAAACTATCTAATTATAAAAGCATAACCACTGAATATGAAGAAGAGTACGTTGGAAATGGAACTGTACAAGAAACCGAGGTCAAAAGGGCCTTATTACCTAGACATGTTTCAATGTTAGCACTAGGTGGTACGATTGGTACTGGTTTATTCATTGGTATCGGTACACCACTACAAATTGCAGGTCCAGTTAATGCTTTGATTGCCTATATATTTGTTGGTTCTTTAGCATTCTCGGTCACTCAATCTTTAGGTGAGATGGCCACATTCATTCCTGTCACTTCATCGTTTACAGTTTTCACTACAAGATTTTGTTCTCCAGCATTAGGATTATCAATTGGTTACTTGTATTGGTTTTCATGGGCAATGACGTTTGCATTAGAGTTATCAATCATTGGTCAGATTATACAATATTGGACATTTGCTGTTCCCTTAAGTGCATGGATCGGTATATTTTTTGTCATAATCTTTTTAATCAATTTATGTCCAGTTAAATACTTTGGAGAAATAGAATTTTGGGTCGCTGGTATTAAAGTGATTGCAATTATTGGATTTATTTTTTATGCTTTGGTCATGGTATGTGGGGGCAGTCCACAGGGTCCAATAGGCTTTAGATATTGGAGAAATCCAGGACCATGGGGTCCAGGTTATATTTATCCGGATACGTCAAAAGGTAGATTCTTAGGTTGGGTCTCCTCATTAGTTAATGCTGCTTTTACTTATCAAGGCACTGAATTAGTTGGTATAACTGCGGGAGAAAGTAAAAATCCAAGAAAGACCGTCCCTAAGGCAATCAATAGAGTTTTCTTCAGAATCTTGTTTTTTTACATCTTATCTTTATTCTTTCTTGGTTTATTGGTTCCATATAATGATCCTGAATTGAATTCAGATTCAAGTTATATTTCAGCATCCCCATTTGTTATTGCTATTCAAAATTGTCAAACTCCAGTGTTACCACATATTTTCAACGGTGTTATTTTAATCACGATTATTTCTGCAGCTAATTCAACTGTGTATTACGCATCAAGGGTTTTATATAGTATAGCTAGATCAGGATATTGTTTTAAAATTTTCAAAAAGACGACAAGCTATGGTCTCCCAATATATTCAATGATATTATCTGCTTTATTTGGACCTTTAGCATTCATGGTGTTATCTAACGGTGGTAAGAATGTGTTTAACTGGTTATTAAACATCGGTGCTATTATTGGACTGATCACTTGGTTATTCATATCTATTTCCCATGTTAGATTTATGGAGTCTTTAAAATTTAGAGGGATTTCTAGAAATGATTTACCATTTAAAGCACTATTCATGCCATATCTAGCATATTATGCCATTTTCTTTATGATTATCATTATTATCATTAATGGATATGAAGCTTTTATTGGAGGTTTTGATACTACTCTGTTTTTCACTTCTTATGTTTCAGTTATAGTATTTGCTGTTTTATGGATTGGATTTCAGTGTTATTTCAAGACAAGAATTTTCTTAAGAACTGAAGACATTGATATTGATACAGATAGAAGAGAAATAGACACTATAGTTTGGGATGATGACCATCCAACCACGTTATGGGGAAAGATCTGGGATTTTATTGTTTAGAACTATAATTATAGATTTATGGTGAACTGAAAATTGAATTTGGTTGAAAGTATACATAAATACCGATTAGTAGATTGATTCATTGTCTCTTTTGATTTGCATGTTAAATTAGATAGAATCTCTAGGGGACATTTTTCTGATTTGATGCTCTTCAATGCTAGTTGGTCTTAAAAAAATTGTTATGCCATGTGGTTGATTAGGTCTCTAGGTGTACAGAGTTCATCCAGAAAAACCTCGTTAAACAGGGTCGAATATTAGAAATAAGTAGTGCTGAGAGTAGTCCAGATTTTTTTTTTTGAAGAATTCTCATTTTTATACAGCTGAAAACCTGTACTTCAAATGATTAACTATGAGAGCTAGATAAGAACAACACCAGCTTATTCATGTACTTAGTTATATGTATGAGATTCTTCTATTAGAAACAAGACATGTCTAAAAAAAAAACTTGGACGAATCGAAAGTTTTTATCTAGGAGAAATTTCTCTTTTCTGTTTCGCGATAAGATAATGCTAGTAGACTCTTGAGAGCTGATGAAAAGTGAAGAGTATGACTATTCTTGAATAGAGTGTGTTGAGTACATAGCAAGAGACTCAGAATGCACACATTATTAAGTGACACAAAACCTATCAAATTTGTGGAGTGAACAACTGAAGAGGCTAAATTGCTGCTTTGATTCTTATCTTTTACTGATAAGTTGTATAATGATTGCATGATGCATAAATATCAGGAAGAAATACGGTCATGGTATCTTTATAAAATATTCGAAAGATTCCTGAAATTTGCTCTGGATTCTCAAATAATTTACTGTCTACCAGAGATATAAGTACTTCTCTAATTTTAATATCCCTTTTATCAACAATCACCAATACCCAAGTCAAGGATGAAAGGATTGGAACTTCCAAAGTTTGGGAAATCAGAAACCCCATCATCAAAAGGTGAAGATCTTGAGGCCATCTCATTAGAGAATGTCCAGATCGGTATCATTGAAGAGTCAAAGGAGGTCAAAAGAAGCCTAAAATCAAGACATATCTCCATGTTGGCACTAGGTGGTACAATTGGTACTGGTTTATTCATTGGTATAGGTACCCCGTTACAAATCGCTGGTCCAGTTAATTCTTTAATCGCTTATATCTTTATGGGTACTATTGTTTACTCAGTTGTTCAAGGTCTAGGTGAAATGGCTACTCTCATTCCTGTTACTTCTTCTTTTACTGTTTTTACTACAAGATTCTGTTCCCCAGCTTTCGGTGTTGCTGTCGGATATTTATACTGGTTCTCATGGGTTATCACATTTGCATTAGAATTGTCTATTATTGGTCAAATTATCCAATATTGGACTTATTCAGTCCCTTTGTATGGATGGATTCTTATATTTTGGTTTGGTTTAACAGGTTTGAATCTTTTCCCAGTCAGATTCTATGGTGAATTTGAATTTTGGATTTCATTCATCAAAGTTATTTCAATTGTTGGTTTCATTATTTATGCATTTATAATGGTCGTTGGTGGTGCACCAGGGGGACCAATTGGTTTCAGATACTGGAGAAACCCAGGTGCATGGGGTCCAGGTTACATTTTCCTTGGTACGGCTAAAGGTAGATTTTTAGGTTGGGTTTCATCTTTAATTAATGCTGCTTTCACTTATCAAGGTACTGAATTAGTTGGTATTTCTGCTGGCGAGTCCAAAAATCCAAGAAAGGCTATTCCTAAAGCTATCAAAAAAACTGTTTATAGAATTCTTATTTTCTATTTATTATCATTATTTTTCTTAGGTTTGTTAGTTCCTTACAATGATCCAGCTTTTGACTCTACAGAGAACTACGTTTCAACATCTCCATTCCTCATTGCCATTCAAAATTGTCAAACTAAAGTATTACCAGATATTTTTAATGCTGTTATTTTAATAACTATTATTTCTGCTGGTAATTCAAATATTTATTATTCTTCAAGAATTTTATACAGTCTAGCTAAAAATGGATTATGTATCAAACTTTTTTCTAGGACCAATAAACAAGGTGTTCCAATATATTCCATGTTATTCTCAGCTTTATTTGGTGCCTTATCATTCTTAGCTTTATCCAGTGGTGGTCAAAATGTGTTTGATTGGTTCTTAAATATTACTGCTATTGCAGGTATGTTTGCTTGGTTATTTATTTCACTCGCTCATGTTAGATTTATGCAAGCTTTAAAACATAGAGGTATGTCCAGAAATGATTTACCATACAAAGCTCCATTAATGCCATATTTATCATACTACTCAATTTTCTTCATGGTTGTCATTATTATCATTAACGGTTATGAATCATTTGTTGAAGGGTTCCATGTTTCATCATTCTTCACTGCTTATATCTCTGCAATTTTATTCTTTGTAATTTGGGCAGGATTTCAATGTTATTACAGAACTGCAATCTTTTTGAGATTACAGGATATTGATATTGACACAGATAGAAGCGAAATTGATGCTCTTGTATGGGATAATGATGATGACCCACATACCTTATGGGGTAAAATTTTGGCTTTCATGTTGTGAACATTTTTTGATAAACTAATATATGAATTGTATCTTACGGTTTATAGCATTTCTGTTAAAATACCAATTGATAGAAAAAAAACAATGAACCTGTGCTTCAACCTCTCTGAGTAATGAATGAAATGATACATCTTGAGTATAAACTACATTAACAAATCAGTCTACACTCTGATGTGATTCAAAAAAACAGGTCGTACCCGGATTCGAACCGGGGTTGTCCGGATCAAAACCGAAAGTGATGACCACTACACTATACAACCTTATGCAAAGAAAAAATGCTGTTTTTGGACTATACTGAGAATAGCTCTAAAAGCTACTAAAATCTCTGGAAATATGCCGTACCGATGCTAATAAATTCGTGTGGAACACACCCAAAGGAAGATTCAGTTGAAAAGAAGATTATCGAAGAAATTGTAAAAATTAGAATAAAAGAGAGTTGTGTTTAGTTGTATAGTTTTTAATAAAAAAATTTAAGAGAACAAAAAAAAAAACCACAAACCAACAGATTTCATACAATAACTGAAGAAGAAGTGTAATTCAGAACCTAATATCTATGAATTAAGTCTATTTTCAACTCCAGAGTATTGTTTTTCATGCACAATCTTATTTTTTGAAATAATTTCTTGCTTCTCTCTTTAACTTACATCTACTTCTATAATGCAGCTGAAATCTTTAGGACTCTACTCACTGTTTCTTGATCTTATGATAAATCAGTTTAATTTTCCTATGGTTGCGTTGCACATTTTTAACATCAATTCACTCTTGATTAATGGATGATAAAGTTTTTTTTTTTGTTTTGACACAAACATGAAACGATCAAAATTGTATAATGAAAATAATATGAAACAAAACTCAGATGAAACCAATGTGTTCTATTTTGAGTTTTTAGCTGGTTCAACCGATATATAAATGATCAAATGCCATCCAAAGTTTCATAAAGCTTCCATCATGATGTTTTTTTGAATCAAATGACAATAACTTCAACAATTGATATTGATATTAATCTAACTTCAACATTACAAGCCACTCAAACTGCTATCATTCAAGGTATCAAAGAACTCAATCTGATTATAGTTGACACTCAAACTACTGCAATGAGTCAGCATGCGGGTATAACTTTAGAAAATAAAGGTTTAGACCCAATCACAATTTCAACTTTAACAACAAGACAAACTTCATCAAGTACAATAGGTATTAGTTCAAGCACGAGTTCGATATCTTTGATTGCTGGGAATAATAAAAGTAATGGACAGGTTGTTCAAGGGGCATCTAGATTCAGTAACTCTTCCAATGCCAGTAATAGTAATGTCGGACTAGTTATTGGTATACCGATTGGTGTTTTAGGTTTAGCATTAATAGGAATAGGTATCTGGTTCTTCTTTAAGAGAAGAAAACTTATTTCAAAAAGACTTGCCGATGATAAATTGAAAGATCATTATGATGAGAAATACAATTATAAAATGACTCCAATGACTGAATTAACTAGTTCCCCATACGGTTTAAGAGCAAATTATAAAGTTGAAACTAATTCACAGAATGATTCTCAAGATGATACTTTATACAATAGCAGTTCAGCATCATTACCACATCTAAACAACAACACACAATCTGTATTGAGTTTAAAAGATTCAACAAGTTCAAGGATAGATAAAAATAATTGGAAGATGAATACTCCGTTAAGTAAATGGTTCTTAAAGCATTCAAACCTTGATGAAGAAGGAAGTTCAGTAAGATCAAGTTTAAGTACAAGTAGACCACTTTCACCAATGATAATACTTAAGGAATTTAAATTAAATAGAGCCAAAGTAAAGAGTTCAACTAACTCTTCATCAAATCTGAAAACAAGTCAAAGATCTTCAGTTTTATTACCAAGCTATCCTGAATCCGTTTACATTGATCCTTCAAAATCCTTTTATAAAGGGTTATCTAATAACTCCAGTGAGACGATAACACAACAGTTTGTCAAACGGAGTAACAATCATATTGATTCAAATGTAAAAATTCAACAAGTTCCCAAGATCCATAATAAAAAAAATTTAAATAAACCTCTACCTAAATTTCCAGGGATCTATAATCATTCTCCATCAGTTAAATTAGATGGGTTTGAACAAAGAATCCACATCGAGGAAGAAGACTCGGTTGATAATAATATTCATAAAGTTAAATTTTCTTATGTTAAAAAATTAACAGATGAAGTCACTATCACAACAGGAGAATTTGCTAGGATTTTAGCAAGACATACAGATGGCTGGTGTTTAATTGAGAAGTGTGATGAGAAAGGTGAACCAGTGAGTAAAAATAATGATTATATTAATGATTATAGAGGAGTTGTTCCAGAAATGTGTTTAGTTAGTTTATAAACTTATTAATGAATGAAAATGAAAGTACTAAAAAAATTCCTTGACTACAGTTGAATTGAAATATTGAAAATTAAACTGTATTATTATTACGAACACATGAACATATAAGTAAACTTATACACAAAAAAAAAAAAATGCAAACAAATTGTATAGAAACGACAGCACAACACAAATCAGTGAAAATTTGATATAAATCTCTAATACTAAAATCTATGATCACAAAATGCAACTTTCTAGTCATTAAGAGAGAAATTATTCGGTTTTTTCTTCGTTAAGTAGATTATCAACGTAATCATCACTTAAATCAGAATGTTGAATAGCAAATTTATGTTTACCTCTAATAAACCAGTAAAAAGTAGCATAACTGATAAGACCAACAATAACAACAGATGCATAATTCATGGTATCAGGGGTAACTGGCATAGTAAATGGGAATGAGAAGAAAACAACAGCAAAGACGGTCCAACATAATGTAACAATATTACAGAATAAACCAAATTTACCTAACCAGAAAGGACCATGTTTGATGTTATTTCTCCCTTTGATCAATAAGAATGTGATTGGAATGGCATATGAGATTAATAAGAATGCAATACAACCTGTAACCATTGCATTATAAGCTGTGGTGGAACCTAAATAGATACAACCGACAATAGCGGCCCAAAAACATGAAAATAAGTTAGCATTGATTGGTAATTTAGTTTTTGAATTCACTTGAGACCAATATCTTGAACCTAAGATACCATTATCTCTTGAAAAAGACCAACATAATCTTGCTTGCCATGTTTGGCCAGAAATAGTACAACCAAATGAAGTTAAAATGACTAAAGATTCTAAGAATAAAGCACCATGTTTGTTACCTAGAGCTTGGTAATAAATATCTAAGATTGGGACACCAGTGTTTGAAGCGTAAACTAGATCAAGATTTCTCATTGAAAAAAACATTGAAATTGAGTAAATGAACGAGGTAACAAAACCAATTGCAACAGTAGCTAAAATTGAAATTGGAATATATTTTTCAGGTTTGTAGATCTCTTCAGCCATATGGGTAGCACAGTCTAAACAAGAGAATGACCATGCTGGATTAATTAAACCAACAATAAATGCAATTGCACCTGAATTCCAACCAGTTTCATTGTTAAAAGTTGCGAAAACGAATTTAGCACTTTGGTAATTACCTCTAGCACAGATTAAAACAGTAATGGTAATGATAACAAATGATGATAATGAAGTGTATAAAGCCCATTGTGTAATATATGGTAATGGTTTATCCCAGATGTTGAATAACGCAATAAATACATTTAATAATTCGAAAGTTAAAAAGACTTCCCATCTTTTTGGTGATCTGTCTAAACCAGCACCTAAAACGTACATACCCATTATACTTGAAGCAACAGCTAAAATAGTCGATGATGAAGAGAAAACAGAACCAAACCAAGCAACAGAACCACACATATAAGCCCAGAATCTTCTGTATTTCTTTGGGGCTAATTTCACAGTCCAATAATATTGACCTCCAGAATTTTCTGGAAAAGCAGAAACTAATTCAGATAATGAACAACCAATACAAACAGAAACCAAGGCAATAATCATAATACCATAAACAATCATCATTGGACCACCAGATGAAATACCAGCAACTAAAGAAGCAGAAATACCAAACCATGAGTTGGTTAAACCAAAACCAACACCTAACAAGGACCAGATACTGAAGTTTTTACGTAAATCATGCTGATAACCATCATCAATAGAGATCTCATCGGTACTTGTTTCGATATCTTTTTGAATATGGACCTTAGATATGGAGCTTGGATCCACTGGTTCAGCACCAGAAGACTTTGCGAGTTCAGCAGAAGAAGACATCATTAAACCAGCAAATATGAATAGATGTATACAGGAAGATTATCTTGAGATCTTTAATAAAAATTATTTTACTAGGTTTTCTTCAAGCTCGAAGTCACAAATTAAAAAAAAGAGTTGCATACAAAATTGTTTTTCTTGATTTTTATTGGTTGAAAATTTTTCATTTTTTGAGGCATAGAGTTGATGATTATTGAAAATATCCTAAAAACTGTTGAAAATAA
Organism: Phaffomyces antillensis; assembly: GCA_003707195.2. Lineage (NCBI taxonomy): Eukaryota > Fungi > Ascomycota > Saccharomycetes > Phaffomycetales > Phaffomycetaceae > Phaffomyces > Phaffomyces antillensis. The sequence goes on from PPNI02000017.1 coordinate 76,928, forward strand.
TTCAAATTGAATGGAAACAATGATAAATTAGCTAATAACTCGATGATTTGGAGCGATATCATGAAATTTGTGTCAAAACTGACACATTTTTACCCATTTGTAGAGTGTATGCAGATTGAAATTGCGGTGGAATTTCAAAATTTTACGGCAGCATCCAAACACCAAAAGTCCGGGTAACTTGATATATTGAGCTGAAGAGAGTTGAAATGTCTGTTTATGATGCTGGGATTTAAAGTGGTGTAAGTACATTTTCTAACTAACAGTTTGATTCCATTTGGATATATTCAATCAGTTTAATTTCATATTTCACTGTCTACTGTCTCAATAGTTACCTAAAAGTAGAGAGTAGAGAGTAGATACTTGTAATAGTGATGAGTCCCTTCTATAGATCAAGTTCCGCAACAGTCAACTACCGTCAATATGATACGTTTTTAGTTTAATCATTATTCATTATTTTTCATGTTCTATACAATCAGTTTATCAACCTTCTTATAAGATTAAGTCCAACTGTTTTAGTAAATCACCATTAGCTTCCTCTGATTTCTTTTTATCCTCATCTTTCCTCTGTTGATCAACTTCAATATCCTTTTTCAATGATTCAGGATCCAAGAATGATTTCTTAACTTCTCTAACAAACGGATCTCCACCAATATTGAAAACGTCTGATTGGTCCAGCTGGTTCAATTTCTCAGTCTTGCATTTACCTGATTTGGTTGAATTTTTCGATATTTTTTTGAGTTTTCCAACCCTACCAGTGACTTTCGTGGCCTTAATGACCTTTGATTTCTTTGGAGGCATCTTAAAATCTCAATTAGTTTTGTGTTTTGAAGTGGTTGAATTTATTCAAATCGATGCGATGAGCACTACAAAAAAAATAATCTTTTAAAAATTTTAAAAATAACTGGAAAACTGACAAATCAGGAATAAGCCCATATCCGGAAAGGTTTTGAGCACTAGAACGAAAGATTTTTCTAGTAACATAATTTTTTTTTTTTTTAATTTAAAGAGAGATGAGTATCTTTTAAAAAAAATTCTTCCAGCTTCACACACTAATCACTGACAATGGTCTCAAGTCACAACAGAGATAAGCCATGGGATACCCCAGATATTGATAAATGGAAAATCGACGAGTTCAAACCAGAAGATAACGCCTCTGGTCTACCATTTGCTGAAGAATCAAGTTTTGTCACATTATTCCCAAAATATAGGGAAGCCTATTTAAAACAAGTTTGGCCAGAAGTTACACAGGCTTTAGAAAATCATTTCGTTGCTGCCACTTTAGATTTAGTCGATGGTTCAATGACTGTTAAAACCACCAGAAAGACATTTGATCCAGCCATTATTTTGAAAGCAAGAGATTTAACAAGATTGTTAGCAAGATCAGTGCCCTTACCTCAAGCCATCAAGATTTTACAAGATGATATTGCATGTGATGTTATCAAGATCGGTAACATTGTTTCAAATAAAGATAGATTTGTCAAACGTAGGCAAAGATTAGTTGGTCCAGATGGTAACACTTTAAAAGCTTTAGAATTATTAACTAATTGTTACATCTTAGTTCAAGGTAACACAGTTTCTGCAATGGGCTCTTTTAAAGGTTTGAAAGAATTAAGAAGAATTGTCGAAGATTGTATGAACAATATCCATCCAATATATCATATCAAAGAATTAATGATCAAAAGAGAATTACAAAAAAAACCTGAATTAGCACAAGAAGATTGGTCTAGGTTCTTACCGCAATTCAAGAAAAGAAACGTTGCCAGAAAGAAACCTAAACAAGCTAAGGATGAACTTAACAAGAAGAAAGAAAAAAGAGTTTATACTCCATTCCCACCTGCTCAATTACCTAGAAAGATTGATCTACAGATTGAATCTGGTGAATATTTTTTAAGTGAGCAAGCTAAGAAGATCAAGGAATTACAAGAGAAACGTTCCAAACAAGAATCTGCTATCGTTGAAAAGGCAGAAGAAAGAGCTCAAAAGTATGTAGCACCAGAAGAAGAAGCTTATGAAAGCAAATCTAAGAAAGAAAAAAAAGAAAAAAAAGAGAAAAAAGAAAAGAAAGAAAAGAAGGAAAAGAGATCTAGAGATGAAGACGAAACTGAAGGAGAAGAAAAGAAGAAAAAGAAGAAATCCAAATCCAAAGGTGAATAAATTTAATCGATATTTTTACGCCATTTTTCCCAATTTGGAGCTGTAGTGCCAAAACTGCCGACAATTTCTCGGAATGTGTCTCAATCCGGAACAACCCGCGAATTTGTGCCAAATCAACTAAAAAGAACAAAAACAAAAAAGAAAAAACTTTGGTGAATTTCCTAAAATTAACTGGTGCGAACAACAAAGAGTACAGTAGAATAACCATAGTTGTTTCCAACCGACTCATCCCCATTTACTACAGCCATTCTATGTATTCTACCTTTAATTGAGTCATTACTTCATCTCCATATCACTAGTTACCTTCTTGATTCTGTTAATAGTCTAAAATTTCAAATCCATTTTTTGATTTGATTTGATTTGTTCTTATTTTTGTTTATATTTCACCGTCGTTCATCGTATAGATCATGGATCAAAGTGGGAACTCACTGCTGTTAAGGTTCATCGAGTCTGACCAATTCACTCTTTTCACATGTATTGCTTATCTAAAAAGATATGCGCAAAACATCGGGATCCATAACTATTTATGTCAAAAATTAAGAACTTACAAACTCGAAGAATTGTCCTTTTTCATACCACAACTATGCCAGATCTTAGTTACAGTTGAAACTGAATCAATGGCTTTAGAAGACTTGTTATTAGAATGCTCATCTCAACATCCTCATTTCACTTTATTAACTTTTTGGCAATTACAATCACATTTAACAGATTTAGCTGATAATCCAAACTCATATGCCTTCCAAAGTGCAAGAAGGGTGTTGAATAGCCTTCAATATATCTTATTCAACATTGGTGCTGCTCCTTCTAACCAACTAAGAGAAAATGTCGCTCCATCTGTTATAATGACTTCGGTTATTGCTGCGTCAATTGGTTTACCGCAATTAGGCCAATATATTGGTCCAGTTGCTAAATCTCAAGGAAGAAAACAAAAATCTTTTGTGTTTGAATTAGTTAAGAGCTTTAAAGATAAACTGACTGATAATTTGACTTTGAGAAACACTCAAAGTAATTCAAGAATAAATTCTCAAACTTCAATGGCTTATGATACAATTCGTAAAGATTCAATTGATGAAAGTTATAAGAAAAAAGCACCAATTGATGAAACCCCAAAAGGATTGAAATTTGATCACATTGATACCATTGCCGATGATTTGATCAAAAGAGGTAAAAGACATAGATTACCAAAAGAAATATTAAGAAGTCAATTTTATGAACAAGCCGATGATTTATCAACTGCCTCATCTCCAATATTATCACATAATTTCGAAAGTCAAGGAAATTCAGTTTCAATGCCGGATTTACATCATACTCAATCAGGTCCCTCATCTCCAAATGGTTCCGCCTCTTTAAATAACTTCCAATCATCAAGGGGTAGAACCCATTTTAGAAGTACATCATCAACCCATGGTGCCAACTATAGAAATATCTCACCAAAATTAATGACAACTCCAGCAAAGATCAAACTATTGAAGTCTAATTATTTCAGATGTGAAACTCAATTCGCAATTGCTTTACAATCAATTTCAATTAGATTAAGTCAAGTTCCCCAAGAAGCTCGTTTATCATCATTACGTGCTGAATTATCGTTGATGAATAGAGATTTACCGGCTGAAGTTGATATCCCAACTCTACTGCCTCCAAATAGAAGAGGTAAATTACATAAAATTGTCCATATTACAGCTAACGAAGCTGCTGTTCTAAATTCTGCTGAAAGAGTTCCATTTTTGTTATTAATTGAATACTTATCAGATGAACTAGATTTCGATCCAACAACTTCCTCCAATGATAAATTATTACATGAGAAACCAAATAATGCATATATTTTTGATCTAGGTATTCAAACAAATTCACATCTCAGTTCCCCACAACAAAATGAATATCTTGATGATAAACTAATTGAAGCTGATCTTGGTGATCTTTCAGTTGTTAAAATGAAAAATAGAGATCATAATGACAACTTCACTAAAGAAGTGTTTGTCTCTTCAACAACAAAAGTTCCAATTATTGAAAATGAAGAACATCGTAATGATGAATTAAACTTTAGTGCAGATTATCATTTTGGTATTTCCGAAGAGATTATGAAACCACCTAATGCTTCTGGTCAAGACAGTTCATCAGATCTAGCAACTCAAATGAGAATTGCTGCTGTTATGTTATCACAGTTAGATTCAACTACAAATACATTACCTGTTGATCAATCAACTGCAATTAAAGCAAGAATTATTGCATCAATGCAATCTTTACAAGACAATTTCGGTTATAAAGATCTTGAAGCTATTCATGGGGCAGCAGGTGAACGTAAATTTGAAAATGATTTGAAGGTTGGTGGTGTTTTAGCAACTGGTAAAAATAATGCTTACTTAGGTGAAGATTGGGCAACGAAAAGAGAAAGAATTAAGAAAAATAGTGCATATGGTCATTTAGAAAATTGGGAATTATGTTCAGTTATTGCTAAAACTGGTGATGATTTAAGACAAGAAGCATTTGCATCACAATTAATTCAAGCAATGGCTTCAATTTGGAGAACTTCCAACACACCAGTTTGGGTTAAAAGAATGAGAATTTTAATCACTAGTGCAAATACAGGTTTAGTTGAAACTATCACGAATGCAATGTCTGTCCATTCAATTAAAAAGGCATTAACTAAAATCTCTATAGAAAATGGGGAAAATGTTAAAGGTACAATCACTTCATTAACTGAACATTTCGAAAGATCATTTGGTGAATCATCATCAATAAAATATAGAAGAGCTCAAGATAATTTTGCACAATCGTTAGCTTCATATTCCATTATTTGTTATTTATTACAGATCAAAGATCGTCATAATGGTAACATCATGTTAGATCATGAAGGTCATATAATCCATATAGATTTTGGATTCCTATTATCTAACTCACCAGGTTCAGTTGGTTTTGAAGCTGCTCCATTTAAATTACCATATGAATACGTTGAAGTATTAGGTGGTTTAGAAGGGGAACCATTCAAAAAATTCAAACAGTTAACCAAAGTAGCATTCAAAGAACTAAGAAAACATGCAGATCAATTAATAACGATGGTCGAATTAATGCAAAAAGATAGTGGATTGCCTTGTTTTAAAGCAGGTGAACAGACTTCATTACAATTCAAACAGAGATTTCAATCTCATTTATCTGAATCTGAATGTGATGAATTTGTTGAAAATGTCTTGATTGCTAAGAGTATTGGAAGTATATATACCAGACTTTACGATCAATTCCAATTGCTGACTCAAGGTATTTATTGTTGATCTAATTTAGTACTGAGTTCTTTTTTTTTAGCTCATTATTATATGATTTTTCATTTCAGATCAACACAACATGAAAACATAAAAAAAATACATTTAAAGTTAATTAATTTATAAATCCACATATATACAGCATTTTGAAAAAATATATATACGCATAGAACGTTATAATATAAAATCTACACTTTAGAAGGTATGATAATATTACAAGTCATTTATTTCATTAATATAATATACCAAATTATAGTTGAATAAATAATAAATAGTATACTCATTTTTTTTTCTTTTAATTATAATCATTCATTTATTGTTTAATTTCAGTTTTAATTTGATTTTTGGTTTTGTTGGAACATCTAATTGATAAATATCAATAGGCTTATCTGGTTTAGTATCAGTGTTTGTAACTTTATTTGGTGGTGGTTCTAATCTAAAATCAGGACTAATGTATTCATAATTTTGTTTTCCAACTTTTTCAACTTTTTCGACTTTTTCGACTTTTTTGGAGCGTCTTAATGGATCTGATGAAACTGTGATTGTTCTTTTTGATCTTGAGATTTTAACATACCTTAATGAGCCTGTTTTAGAACGTCTGATTTCAGATTTATACTTGATGACTTTTAATGCACTTTTGATGACAATTGGTTTTGTCAAAGATTTATTTCTGACATGAGTCTTTGGTGTACTAGTTGAATTAGTGATAATGACTGGTTTTGTAAGAGTAAGTTTGAATTGAGCAGCTCTTTTCAATAAAACTTTATTATTACCTAGATTAGTTGCTTTAATTTTGCGTTCTCTCGGAAGTGGAAATTTAATTAAAAATTCATCATAAGCAGGGACTAAAACTTCTAAAATTTCGAAGATATCTCTTTTTTCTGATATGTTAAACAGTGGTTGCCTAACTGCATCCCAAAGCTCAGTTCCTAAAGGTTTATAGGAGCCAAAGTCCCTTCGTAATATATTTGTAGCACCTTTTAGAGTAGCTCTTGCAGCTGTATCTCTTCTTGATTCAAATTGACCTTGAACACCCTCCTGCACCACAAACAGACCATCATTAATATTTCTGGTTTTAGAGTGTATGGAGATTTCCTTCATCAATTCATGTTCATCTAAGTCTATAGATGTACCTTCTATGACAGCATGTCCAAAACTAGTGCTAAACATGGAGACTAAGCGATGCTTAAAGTATAATGATTTTTCAAACGTTAGTAGTGAAAAGAAATATTTCAAAATTGATTCGTTTTTCAAAGCACCCATGGAAAATAATGCATCAAATGCAAATACTCTAGTATCATAAGTGAACTGAGGTTTGGTATGGTTCAGCAGATCTTCTGGATCAAACTTATATAAACCAGCTCTTGAAAGTTTGATCTTTTCCTTTAATGCAACAGAACTAACAGATCCTGAATTTGTAGACTCTGTCCACTCTTCTAACTTTTGATGTCTTGAAATTTCTGATACTGCTTCATCTAAAAACTTTCTATCTTTATCACTTAACTGAGTTGGATTTTCAATCAAAGGATTTGCAACTAATGTATTGACAATACAATTGATTAAATGTCCAATATAATAAGAGTCTGAATAAGGATTATCTAAATTTTCATTATATTTTAAGATGTTTAATAAGATTTTTTTGATTTCTAATGGACAATTATTATTTGAGTCTGTAATTGTGGATAATGCTGATGGGATTGCCTTTCTAATGAAATATAATGGGAAATCTGAAAAATTATTTGGTAACGGAATAGTTGAGTTTGGGAAACAAAAGAGATTTTTGAATGCCATCAGCAAATGTTTTGAACCAATCCAATGAACTTGTTCTTTAGCAAATTTAGCCATGCCAAGAGCAGCTTCAACCCGTATACCATAGTAATATCTTGGATCCATTAAAGTTCGAAGTAAAATTGATGAATATAATGGACTAGGATTAGAGTTAGAAAAATAATGAATTGACTCTAATTGAGCTTCAACATCTCTATCTTGTTGTAACTGAGAAGCATACATATAATCAGGTTGATTGATATAGATTTTACAGATCCATTCAAAATCAGCATCAATTCTAATCCATTCAAAAGCTTCATTGGTCATTCTATCTTCTTCTTCTTTACTCCATTCTGTAAGTTCCCATTCTTTAATTTCGCTCTCTGTTTGAAGATTATCACCTAAACAATGTAATAAAACATTATCATCTTCTTCGGCAGCAGCAGCTTCTCTTTGTTCTTTTTCCGTACGAATTTGCTTCTGAGATCTTTTTAGTCTTTTATACTTAGTGTTATATTGAATATCTAATTTAGTGAAACCCTCTTTCAAATCAACAATATGTTCATAAGGAGTACCATCAGCTTCATGAATACGGATGGTCATTGGACCGGTAAATAAAGTTGGCAAATTAGAAGAACCATCATCTTCTAATGCGTTTTTAGCATCAGAGATAAAAGACTCTGCATTCAATTGCTGTTTTTGAACTTCCTTTTGTTGAACTTGTCTAATACCCATTTCAATGAACATTCTTTTTTTGTTGAATCTTTGGGTGACTCTGAAAATCGGAACTCCAGAACCACTAACCCATTGTCTGAAAAATGAATCCAATCTGTTATGATTAACTTTTTCACAAACATGTTGAAAATGATCTGTACTTAAACTTCCATTAGCTAAATCGCCAGACATTGCTTGTAAGAAGATTTTTGGAATAACCCTTGAAAGGCCGAAAGATTTATCAGTTTTAGTCATTCTTCTATCTAAGATGAACAAAACTATTGGAGCTTTCAAAGTGATAAAATTTAAATCATGAACAGAGACTGGATATTTCAAAAATGGTTCTGATAATGGCCTTTTACCAACATCCTCTTCACAAATTTGATCAGCTTGTTTTTTGATTCTAAACTTGTATTCATTAACACCCATCAATTTTTTAACGAACTGTTGCGCCATATAATGTGCAATACCAATTGTTACCCATAAATCATTGTATGTTTTTGGAACAACGTTGATACCAGACCATTGCTCTGATAATGCAACTGATAATGTATAAGTGGATTTGTATAATGGTTCAATTTCATCAGGTCTATATAAGAGTTTTTTGTTTAAAACAGTAAAACCAGCAAACCCACTATACTTAACATCTAAATCTGAAACAAAAACCATCGCATTACTAGTAAACGGGAATGAACCAAATTCCCTTGAATAAAAATCAATTGTCTTATATAAAAAAACTGTGGTATTGATAGCATCACGTTCTTGTGACGGGAGACAATATATAGATGAGGGAACGGCAGTTGTATCTTTTTCCTCAGTATTTTCGGATTCTTCCTCTTCTTTCAAATTGAGGAAAGGTCTCATTATAAATGGACCAGCTGCCCAACCAATATGATGTGGTGAGGTTGGATTGAATATAGAAAAGGAAACAACTTTCTTAGAAAGATCAACTGGATGTGCACTTTCCTTTTGATTACTGAAATCACCACCTATAACTAAAATATCATTACTGTCTTCCACATCTTCCTCGTCTTCAACCTGATTCAAGTGGTAATTACTTCCAATAATTTTAGAAACACCAATATCTTTCAAAGTTTGAGGAACATTGATTTCTAATTCCCAAGTTGGCTTTTCCCATAAATTGTCAATACAAGGAACCCATGAAGAAGTACTAGCACCGAATGTTGAATTAGTCGTATAAACATGCCAATCAGCTTTAGCTATATTCGAGTTTTTACCTCCGACAAAATGGAGACCCATCTTAGGATTGGTAACTTTATATTCAATTTTGATAGTGATAGGACTGTAAATCATTTCAGAAGCAGTAGTAGCTCTAAAACTACCCGGTGAATCTCTAAATGATGGAGTGATTGTATTAATTGCAGATGGATCTTGCAATGATAGTTTTAATTTATCTGGCATCATTATGACTAATTCTTCAGTATTTTCTCCATTATATAGTTTATTGAACTTATTTTTATAGAAATGATGCTGATGACTATCTGATATTACAGGTTTCTTTGAAGTTGGATGTGTAAATTCTATAAATTCTTGATGAAATGGGTCATTATATTGAAACTTTGCCCTTCTCGAATTGACTAATACATTCGTTATTTGCATGTCACGACAGTCCAGCTTAACACACTTCAATGTGGATTCATTGGGGATGACAATGATATCAGTAATACCTTCAATGGCATCATTTTCGAAATCAACATCAATGGACACTTTCTGATGTGCAACCTTGTAATTCCTGAGAGAGGTGATACCCAAAGCCCTTCTCCCATAAGATCCAGGCGTTGCAGCAGACGCACTCGGATAGTCTAAGGCAGGCATACTGAACAACCTTCAAATCGTCTTCAAAAAGCTGCAAATTTGGCTTGTTTTCGAATCTTTTTGTGTTCTGAAAATAAGTCTGAATTTGAAGAGTTTGGCTTAGTCAGATGTTACATAATCAATAGTTATGAGCGATGGATTATCAGACGCAGACGCGACTTTTATAAACATGAAATTATTTCGTGTTTACGAGTACAAAATACGTTAAAAGAAGGTGAAATATTGAGCTATAAAATCTTCAATGGACTTGTTGGACGATTTGGATAACTCTCCTATCAAGTCAAAGACTTTCAGAAAGGAGGTTGATGTCTCTTTCCCAGCTTTTGAGGCTGGAGAGGCTGATACTCAAGCTATAGGCAGTGATGACGAGGCTATAAATCAAGATATGGATTTCTTTGGTGATGATATGAATACTGAAGCAACTGATGTCACTTCATCTCAGAATGCTGATAAGAAATGTCTAGGATCTCTTAACATGCTTGGGTTTTCATCGATTATTGATAAAGTTTCAAGACGTTTGAATGGTCAACCAGAACCAGAAGTTGAATCTCCACCTGTTGTGATACAACAAACACCAGCAGCTCAATTTGAAGAAACTCAAAAATTTGAAACAGAAACGCGTAATATTCAAATAGAAGCCGAAACTCAACAAACTCAAGAAATCACAGTCAAAAAAACACAAGAGACTCAGCCAACCATTCAAAATGAAGAAGAGACTCAAATCATAAACACTGAAACACAATTTACACAACAAATTACTTTTCAAATACCACAAGATGAACCAACACAAATCGTTTCTACAGATAGAGATCCAATAACAGGTGCTCTAAAATCTACTGTGGCTGACCCAATCGAAAGAGAAGACAGAGTTGATGACGATGATGGTGATAAGCGATTCAAATCCACTAAACCAATACGGTCGAATCTATTTATTGAAGAATCTGATTCTGAAAAGGAAGAAGAAACAGAAAATGCCCCATTGAACTCATTACCACTGAAAGCTCCAATGACTCAAGATCAATTAGATGAATTAGAAAAGACTCAAAAGGAACAACGACTCAAGAAAATTGAAGAATTAGCTGAAAAGAAAAGAAATGAAAGATTACTGAAAGAACAAGAATCAAAGAGTAAAGAAAAAAAATCAAAGGAAACCGAACTTGAAAATCGGCATGACGAGGAAGATTATGAAGTTACTCGTGATGATCTTATCAGTATAAATTCTTTTGTTGTCAAAAAATTTGATAAAAATTCACTATTTAAAGCTTTTGGAATGGCTAAAGAAGAAACTTCAATTACACAAACTGAAACTGAACCTGGAGACGTTAAATTATCATCAGATAGTGAAGATGATGATGAATCAATAATTCCAGCGAAGGTGGAAACTGAAACTAAACCTTTAATTCCAGAAGAATTACGTTTTAAGATCCCAGGTTCAGAGAAAAAAACTCAATCTGTTATTCTTGATAGTGATTCAGATGAAGATTCAGATGAATTTTATGAACCTTCCAAATCTGCAGTTCTAGAAATCAAGGCCAAATTCAGTAAGAAACTTTCAGAAAAGCTGAAAATACAAAAGAAAAATCCTGGTTCTTTATCTAAAAGACAATTGTTTGATCAATTGATGTCTGCTAATAAGAAACAAATCAAACAGGAAAAACTTCTACAACCGGATTTACCTCAAGAAAATGAATTTTTGAAACAAGAAACAATGGACGTTCAAGCATTATTACAAAAGCATATTGAACAAAATAATCGTTTAAGAGAAGCTGAAAAAAAAGAAGAATCTGAAGAAAGAAGAAAAAAAGGCTTTGTTGATGATTCGGATATAGAATATCAAGATGAAATTCCAGAAAGTGATGTTCCTGACAGTGATGTTCAGGAAAGTGAAAATGAAGACGATGAAGAACAGAATGCTCAAGCAAAACAAAAATCTAAAAAGAAAAGAGGTAATAAAATGGTCATTCAAGATGATGAAGAAGAAACACAAGAAGATTATGGAGAGAATGAATCCAAATCAGATGAGATTTCATCCACACAAATCAATAAAAATAATAATAACCATATTACAATTGATGGTGAGTTTGGCGGTAATTTGACACAATCATTTGTTATGGGTAAGATTGAAACTAATGGAAAGTCTTTAACTCAATTATTTGAAAAAGGATCACAAGTTCAAAAATCATCTCAGAAAGATATATTCACTAAATTGAAACAAAGAGCCAATAAGGTGATTAATGAAGATTCATTCACAGAGACTCAATCAAATGATGAAATTGATGGAGATGATTTGAATTTTTCATTTGGGTTAAGTAATTATAATAAAGTCATTGAGAATAATGATTATGATGATGAATCACAAATTGAGATTTCAAATCCAACTCAAAAGGATCCCAACACACAAATTGACATTGATGCCACATCAAAAGATGTCATCATTGAAGAGAACGATGAAAGTAATGATGAAGATGAAGACTCCAATAATCGCGTGTTTAAACCAAAGAGACTAATCAAAAGGAAAGATTATTCAAGTGAAGAAGAAGATTCAGAACCTGAAGAAACTGAAGAAGAAAAACAAGCAAGAATAAAACATGCACTTCAACTACAAAAAGAACGTCGTGAAGAATCACGTAAATTGAAGCAACAGAAACAAGAGATGAAATCAAAGGGTTTAGACAAGATGATGGAAGCAGAAGCAGAGGAATCAGAAGATGAATGGTTTGGTATCGGTGGTGCAGATGGAGAAAAATCAGACGTTGAGAATTCAGAAGATGAAGATATGTATGATGATATTACAAAAATTAAATACAATAAAGCAGAAATAGAAGCTAAGCTTAGAGAAGAAACTAATGCTGAAGAAAAGGCATTGTTAGAAAGAATTTTAAAAGATCTTGAATCTGGTAAATTGGGTAAAAGAGGAAAAGATGCTGATTTTGAATTCGATATAGATGATGGAGAAGATGAAGTTATGAAAAGTTACAGAATCTATAATCAAATGAAAAAAAGAGAACAATTAGAACAGAATGAAACATTAATGAAATTATCAAAGGATAAAAAAGCAAAAGCATTTTATGAGACGATTTCTGAAGAGGTGAAAGATTATAAGAATGAAGTCTTTGGATCACCTGAAAATTCAAATTCAGAATCAGATATCGAAATAATAGAAGAAGATAACCCATTTCAGATATCTAAAACAGATTTCAAAGATCCAAGTTCATTACCTAAAAAGAAAAAGAAGAAGATAACTTTAGAATATATCCAAAAAACATTGTCATTCATAGATAATCCAGATGATGATCACAATTACAATGGTAGAAAGTCCAGTTTTGGAAATGAAGAAGAATTTGTCCAAGATCTTCACACATTAAAACAAAACTCCAATCTTAAAATCTACTCAAAGACACCAGAGAGACGTAATAGATCAACAGTTGATTTAACACAAGATTTAAACTCATCACCTACTAATCTTTTCAAAATGCCATCAATCGTTTCCAGAAGTTCATTCCAAACATTAGAGAAGGAAAGTACAGATATTGTCACTGTTTCAAATGGTGCTAAAACTACATCAACTGCAAGAGCCTCAATTATGTCATTTGGTAAAAGAACAATAGATTTTAAGAAATCAACGATTAAAGAACAAAGAGTTTTGAAAGTTAGAAAAATCGCTGCAAAGTTTGATTCTCAAAGTAATAGATTGAAGAATTTGAATGGCAATGATGGATTTGATTGATTTAATAATATTAATACAATGCATTTTATGTATTATATATTTAAGATTACGAATAGTGTAGAATGTAATAATGCAATTGAAATAACTATAAGAATTAGATGACAGAGTAAAATCCATGCGAATTAAAAAAACAATAATAACATAAAGGACTAAAATTCAAGAGAATCATCATATAATGCCTCTCTCAAGGCAGAATGACTTACTCTTGAGCTCAGAACCATACTTTGTGCAAGTGAAGAAGATTCACCATGATTAACGAATTTAGTACCATTTGGACCAATTGTGATAGTGGAAGCACAACCTCTCAATCTTTCTGATCTATGAGGATATTGTAACACAGAGACAGGATTATTGTTATTACTTTTTATTGCAATTGGTTTGATTTGTGTCCCTACTTCTGAAGTCACAACATTTTGTGGATGTAATATATTTTCAGGTGTGAATTTTGATAATAGTGAAACCCATTGTTTACTAAATTGTGGTAGATTTGAACCATTTGATGAATTCAATTTGGATAAGACAGAAGCTGTTGTAGTTGATGTAATAGATGTTTGTGGCTTTGAATAATAAGAACTCCATAAATTGGTCCAGTTTGAAGTAGTTGGGATTACACTACTCAGTGAGGTATATTCTTCTTTATCTGAAGATGAAACTAAATTATGTAATACTTTTGAAGAATTTATTGAACTTTTAGTTGTTGTTGCATTTATAGAAACTTCAGATTGTGTAACTATTGATGGTTTATTAGTTGAGAATTTTTTCATCCAGCTCATTGTTTGTTCTTGATTGTTTCTTCTTGGTGCAATATGATTTCTGGTGTGAACTGTGGAAAATATACTATCACATGAGTTAGATCTGTTTAATTTATGTTCAAAAGTTGGTAACTGGAATTTATCCTCCATCTCATCGTCTTTGGTTTCTAAAATCGGTGAGTTTGGGGAGATTGGAGAAGTTGAACCATCCAACATTTTTACTTCATTCTTTGGAATAAATTCTTTGACACCATTTGAGTTCTTTCTAAAAATTAATCCCAAAACGTTCTCAATTGGAGAATTAACAAAGTGTGATTCTTTAACGTCTTCTTCTTCAGAATCTGAATATTTATCATGATTTTTAGATTTTAATCCAGTTTCATAAGATGTGAAATGTCTTAAATTGGTATGCTTTTTAAGATTATCGTCTTTATCATATTGTTCTGTTTGGGGACTTATGTCTATATTGATAGAATGTGGTAATGAATAACATCTTGAATGATTTTTTTTCATTTTCTTGAATGGTGTTATTATGAAGTTTTCAGATCTGTATGATGTTTGTGACTCTGGATGTTTATCATCATCATCAAAGATGTATTTATCTTTTTTAGATGGTGAGGTAATTGGCGATTTAATGACTTCTAATTCATCGATTTCGGAAACGGATTCATTAGAATCAAGTGAAGTTTCATTGAAGAAATTTTTCTCTTGATGCAATGACTCTTCATTTTCATCTTCTTCTTCAATGTTTTCTAAAATTGTAGTGTTTGAAACTTCATGAATGGTTGAATCATTTGAAAAGATGGAAGTATCATTAACAGTATCATTAGAGGTAGTATCACTCAATGTGCTATCAAAGGCACCCTGTACAACTGGTTTAACAGCCAACAAGTTTAACGATTTGATTTCAGTAGAGTTTCGTTTTTTAGTTTTAACAACAGATTTCTGTGAAGAGCAAATGATAGGTTTTAAGAAATCATCAAAATCTATTTCCAAAACAGGTGGATCTAACTTAACATTGAAATCTACCGTATCATCGACTTCTGGGATCTCATCTTCATAATTGAACTTCCGTCTGGTTAAAACAGGAGATTTTTTGGAATAGGATCTATTTGAAATGATTGACTTTTGATCAAAAACTTGTTGAGTATTGATTGAAAACGCAGAACTTTGATCAAATGGAATTGATGATCTTGAATGCAATGGAGATGAAGAAGTTGAAATGTCATAATTATTGACGTTATTACTGATTGTTGAACTTGGTGGTGTTGAAATCACCCTTGGTGTGTTGAGTTTATTAGTCGTAGTTGATAATTTTGACACTTGAAAAGGTGAAGAGGTTCCATATTTCGGAATAGATAAGTTTTCAATCTTCTTGTTTAGGAATCTGAACTCAAGAAACAAGTTTTCTAAAGTCGCTTCAGTAGTTTTCCAATTCAAATCATCAAGATCATCTTCTTGTCTTTTCAATTCATCAGACTCCAACAAGTTCAACTGTATTTCAAAATATTCACTCCTAATCAGCAAACTATTCAACTGTGTCAGTATAAATTGATATTGTTGTAAATTCATATTCAAATGATCCATTTGAAGATCCATTGATGAGATCAATGAATTTGATGATTTCAAAGAATGCATTAATTTCACAGTTTCCTCAATCTTAGCAATCGTGGATGATGACCTGCTTAGTATTTCAGTTGTTAGGACTTCTAATTGATGTCGATAATGTAATCCATGTGACATTTTTTATAAAAAGTATATAGGATAAAAAAATTATTGAGGGAAGCAGATATTTTATATACTGGATGATCTAGATTTTAGGTGGTTAAAAGAGCGACTGTATGTGAGTGAGTGGGTGAGTGTATGAGCAAATGAGTGGACGGAACTGACTGAGTGTGAAAGCCCTGAATATAAATACAAAATAATAATTATAATAATAAATTTCTGATCTGTTTTGTTTTTATTTTTATTTTATTTTTTGGCTGCTCCAGAGAAAAATTTCAAAAAAAAAAAAATAAACAAAAAAAAGCTTAAAAGCCGCGAAAATTACGCGATCAGTTCAAATGTTTACATTTCAGACTCAATATATGTGAAATCGGTAAAAGCTTTCTATGTTATACGACTTAAAACCCTGGAATACGCGTCTTTTTCAAAAAGTTCAGAGATATGGGAATCTTTTGACTCAATATCTGAAATTTCTGCAATTTCTTTCTTTATTTTTGAGTTGAATCCGCTTTCAACAGACTCAATAGTTGATGTTGAATCGTTATTAATCATCGTGTGACCTGTTAATGATTGGTTACAACTTTCAGAATCTTTGTTATGTGCACTGTATGTAGCTTCATGGGCCGAGTACAACTTTTCTGAAATGTATTGTTGATGGTTTGAATCAGGGATAGAGGGCAGCGAAATGGGATAATTGTATGTTTTTTGCTCTTCTTGTGTTAATTGTCTAGGTTTACTTATTACCCATTGAGTGTTATTATCTTTGGAATCATAAAAGATCTCATTCGTACCTAATCTCTTATCTAACAAACCAGCTATGATAGCTATGAGCAACTGTAATAGCCAGATCCCTAAGATTGCTAAAGCGATGTATAATTCAATCATTAGAGTTTCCTTATATGCCTTGATTGTTGAATTTAATAAACTCATCATTAAATCCTCTGTCTTTTCGATCAGATCCTGTGATTTTGAAATCAATGTAGTTCCATTATTGTGACTATTCGAATCAAATCCACTTGATATATATTCTTCATTGACTTTTGGTAATGTAATTTCAGCATTATCATAAATCCAAGTAAGACCTTGTTCAATTTTGATCAATTTACGCTCAATAACACAGCCAACAATTGTCTTAACAGGACCATATAGGATAGTATCTTCAAAAGCATTAGATATAGCAGCATTCATCTCATCAACAAAGGCAGAAACTGTATGATTAACAGAGTTGGTAGTTTCTTTAACCCATGAAAATAATTCATCATTTAGTTCCAATTCTTTATTATTGATGAAATCATTTGTTGAGTTCGTCCATGTCTTAACTGAATCATCTAATTGTATCGTCAAATTATTAGTCATCGAATTGAAAGGTGCTCTATTATGATCAATTGATTTATTTAACGCTGAAATCATAAGGAATTGTAAGGCAACTGCGATCAAACCGGCAAGACCTATTCCAAACACGATTAGGGATCTATTTGATAAGAAATACGCCATGACCCACCTTATTGTATTCTTATTATCTTGATCATTTGATAATTTTGAAGTGAACTTCCCTATTGAAGTTGGATATTTGTTGAATGCTGTTTCATAACTTTCAATAGGATCTTTATCTTGATCTAAATTCGATTGTAAATTTTGCAATTTTTGCCATTTTCGTAGTTCTTCCCAAATTATAGGAATCAACATTAATATTGCCAAAATTGATAACACAATAATTAAAGTACTCACGAGTTTAGTGATATCAGTGTTAAGATCATCGTAAAATTGGTTGATTTTGTCAGTGTTATCTGAACAAATCTTAGATTCAACTAATGGTGGAACAAACAGTCGATCAGATTGATCAGCTGTCATAAATGTTGAGTTATCGATTTTAGTCTTCACTAATTCAAATGGTAGTTTGATTAAATTTTCAGTTTTATTCTTAACAGTATCAAAATTTGGTGTATTTTCCTTCAACGATTCCAGTTTATCATTGATGGTCGAGGGAATAACAATATTCTTCAATCCTGCAATAGTTAAATTAACTTTATTAAAACTTTCGTCAATACCATCATCATCATCATCATCAGTGAAAAAACCTTTAACTTTTTCAGTAGCTGTTATAACTTTATTGACCACACCTGATAAATCCTCTAATCCATCATCAATATCATTAGTAGCATTGATTAAAGTTCCATTAACCCAGTCAATGATATGTTCTGTTGAGTTAACAGCAACATCAACAGCCCCATCAATAGTTGAGACTAAAACACATGCATAAGTTCCAATAATCATATCCAGTGCAAATATGATCAAATTTTCAGTCCCTGTGAGTATCATTTTCAGGCCTTCTCTTGTCTTATCATTTATCTCTTCAATTGATTTAACAATCATATAATTAGCAGATTTTGATAAATAATGAGGCATCGAGACTGAATTTGAAGCAAACGAATCCACAGTGGGACATGAACTGATTGTGAATTCTTGCACTAGCACCAGTGAGTTCTTTAGCGATTGATGGAATAAGAACAGTTTCAAGGCGATTAGGATCAGTAAGATGGTGTACCGATTTATCCACACTTGTGATAATCTGTCCCTTATTGAAAGGTAAGGTTTCATGATGTGGTGGTTTGAGCTGTGAGTTTAGAAAGACTTAACAAATCGGACATTGTTCGATTGTTTTATATAAATTGATCAAATTATCTGAGGTTTTGGATTCGTTTCATTTCAAAAGTTTGGTGAGTTTTTTTGTTTACATTTTGTTTACATTTGAAACGATTCATGAAACAATATTATAAATAGTTCGGATAGGCTTGTTCCGTTTAGTATTATTACGTAATAATTCTACATATACTAGATACTTGATACTAGAATAGGTGTGTGTTAATTGAGTGATATTACTGGTGAATTTAGTGATTGACAAGTTTTCAGATTTCTTTCTTAAAGGAGCATTGACTCTGTGGAAGAAATTGCGCTTATCAGGAACATCATCAGGTATAGCATTCTGTATCTAGCTGCTAAAAGTAGTGTCATTTTAATTTTCGCTTATCCAAAAGCAAGTACACCAGGTTGTACAAGACAAGCTTGTGGGTTTAGAGATAATTATAATGTAAGCAGTATTATTTCGATTTAATAGTGTTTTATTTTTGTATTAACACCTTAGGTACAGTATTTCTTAAGAGCTGATAAGGAACATAAGAACATTTTTTTATGATACTAATAATAGTATCAGTCGTGAGATCACAGTAAAGAGTCACATAGTTACACTCAAAATCATCCCATAACAATGTATATACCGTTCTAAACATAAACAAATGATTACCAACCACTTCACACAAAAACTAAACAAATGAATGAGCTAAACCAGCTCAACAACTAACTAACAACAACAAGATAACAATACCGATAGAGACATGAAATAATTATGGGAAACATACATAAATGCGACTAATTTTTGAGTATTGTGTAATTAAACACAAAGACATAAATTCTAAGAACGAGTCCCAGTTCCTGCTCTTGGAGGATACTTAGGATCGGTATCAACACCGTTGTGTTTGCAGGTACACCTATAAGACTATTGTTAGTACCACATTCTCACACAAGCTGCTGGTTTTCAAGTATACATACCATAATTTTTGGTCGGTGGTGTCCATGACAGATGAAATATGTTCACCACAACCAGTCCAGCTCTTTTTATCTGGATGGTGTTAGTATGATCGGAGTGATGATTGGTGGTTGATGTGTTTACTACTCACTGCACAATCCACAGACTGAAGTCACACACATTTTGAATGAATAAATTAGTAAATAATTGATGAATTTATGAATAAATAAAAGGAAGAAATTGGAAAGATTTCATGGTTTTTATATCAATTTTTCTATTGTGGATAAATCCGGGGATGTTTCTAAATCGGAGTTTGTGACACAATTCGTGGGGTGATTGGTTTAACTACACATAATAATCATATAATCTAATATACATTACACTGTCTAGCTCACTCACTTTTTCGCACCTGGCTTCTTCCAGAAATACTGTTTATGAGTCTTTCTGCAATTTCTTAATCCACTTGAGCCTTTAATTGAATGAACTAGTTTAGTTCTTTCCAAATCATCATCTTTTTCAACATCGTAATAGTATTCTTCATCTAATGGTTTTCCAGCTGCATCTTTACCATGTCTGTAAATAACTCCGATTGATTCAATTGATGCAAGGACACCACGAAGTTGATACCTTGATAACCCTTGGATGGATTGACTCACTGTTTGTAATTGTTTTAATGGGGTTTGTGATAATCTTGAAAATGCTAAATGATTAATCAATACGTTTTTAATGTTATCAATATCATGATTCTCTTTTAATTCTTTTAAGATATCTTCAACTTTTAAATTTTGAATCTTATCTCTTGGATTAATGTATTTTTTACCCTTAATTGATGATTGATCGATTTTCTTTTTTTGTGGTGATAACCCAGGATCAGCCTTACGGCGACGTTCTGTAATTTGAAGATCCTGTTTGTTTAATGATGATTCAGTTTTATTGGATAATGGGACTCTGAATTCAGGTTCTAATGATTTAGATCTGATTGTTTCAACCTTCATTGATTTTAAGTCTAATTCTTCATTACTTGAGCTGACTAATATTGGTGTTGGGATAGTCAATTGAACATTTGGCATTTGAATAGTAGCAATACGTTCGAGTGGTGCCATTGGAGTTTCTTCTTTTTCTTGTCCTAAATCTTCATTATCTTGTACTTTAGCTTTTTCTATTTCTTCTTCATCATCTTCTTCTTCTTCTTCTTGATCCTCAATTGATGATAATTCTGATGACTGTACATTTTGATTCAATAACGGTAACTCATCTTCCGTTTCTGATAAGTCATTAATAACATCCAATAAGATCTTATAGCCTTTAATATCTAAGCTAATTTTATCATTAAATGGTAAAATCACTTGTTCATCTTTATAAACTGGAATCTCGGTGAAAATCTCCTCATCATCCTTAATTAAATCTTTACTTTTCTTAATAAATCTGTATAAATTATCTTCACTTTCTTTGATATATCCATAATACTTCTCACCTAATTCAATAACAACTCCATTATAACCTTTACATAAAACGGCTAACTCGTTCAAATCTGCATTATACTTAACTTTTAAATGGTTACGACTAGCATATTTGGATTTGAGAAAGTAATCACAACGACTTGATCTTCCTAATTTAACAGATTGTTGTGAATATAATCTGACTCGTAATGCATCATTTAAAGGATCCTTATAAATGACTTGATTAACCTCAGTGGTTTCCGTAGTAGTTGGGGAAGTATTCTGTCTTGCTGGTGATGAGGAGCGAGCACCAGTGGTGGAAGATGGGTTTGGAGTAGGATATTGAAATGATTTAGTAACAGGATCCTGTTTTTTCTTATTGAATGGTGAATTAATAGTTAAACTCTTTGGTAAATTCTTAGATAACAATTGATTGACAGTGAATGGGTCTTCATCATGAGTAGTTTGGTCCAGAAACGGAGACGATGGTGGGAAACTCATGACCTTTATTCTGGTTAATTTGATGATTTAGAAGAGATTTGTGAATATAAAAAAATTTTAAAACGTTTGTTTACAATTCAAAGCAAAACGCGATCAGAAAATATTTTGAGCGCGTCTAGGGCTTGTGAGTTCATAATTCTATCACGTGTCTGATAGTAGGGCTTCAGGTGCAAAACTCCAAACACCAAAATCTGAAATTTTGAACACTGAAATGTCTGGATGTTCTGTCTCAACCTTTTTTTTTCCTCCATTCGCGGAAAATCTTTTGATGAAAAATTGAAAAGCGAAAAAATCACTCTTTAAGATTAGTTCAGATTAAGACAAATTATTAGTAAACATGGGTAGTAAGTAGACTTACTAGAAGAATTGTGGATGTGTTAAACAGAAAGGGAGAGATGTATCATATATATATGTGAACTACAGTCAGAAATCATATTCATGAAGCATGCAGTGTTTTTTCGTAGAGTTATAGATATCATCATTATTCAAATATTATCAATTAGTTAAATGTTATCATGAATTTATTTTGAAGAAGTTTTCCTCTCATTAATGTCATTAGTTGAAGCATAGCCCAATATAGTGTTAAGTAATATCGTTGTTTGTTTTACTGAGGATCAGAATGAAACTCACATCAAAAGTCATTATGGAATAATAAGCAATACACCACAATACTCATTTAAAATTATCCACAATTCCAAAATTAAAGTACAAACCACAGATACTAACAACTTTTTAAACAGAAGGTACTCCATCATTCGGTAAACGTCACAACAAATCACATACTTTATGTAACAGATGTGGTCGTCGTTCATTCCATATCCAAAAATCCACTTGTTCTTCATGTGGTTACCCAGCTGCTAAAATGAGATCCCACAACTGGGCTTTAAAAGCTAAAAGAAGAAGAACTACCGGTACTGGTCGTCAACAATACACTAAAACTTTACCAAGAAAATTCAAAAATGGTTTCCAATCTGGTGTTGCTGCTCCAAAATCTGCTTAAATAATTTAAAATTATAGATAATTTTAGGAAATATATTTTTAATTTAACGTTATATCATTTAATCTGAGGGATCATTAAGAAATTATTGTAATCTATATATATAGTTTTGTATATATGAATGAAGAATTACAATCATTGTATTTTTAGTTTTTAAACAATGGAAATATTCGTAACATTCATTAGGTATCTATTTATTTATTTATTTATCTATTTATTTATTTACTATCCATCTGCATTCATTGCTGAAAATAATGAATCTGCTTCGTTCATAGTTGTAAATTTCTCCAACATGTCTCTTGCTAATTCAACAACATCATCATCATAAGCAAACTCCACTCCATTACTCAATCCAATTTCACAATTAATCAATTCTTTTAATTCTGTTTCTTTATCATTAGTAGTATTATCATTATTATAATGACTTATTTCTCTTGCTTTTGATTCTGTAAATTTGTTAAATATTGCAACTTTCTTTAATTTTTTGATTGATCTAACTCTGAATAAAAATTCCATTGCTTCTTGTGATGTTTCATTATTACTGAATGCTATTCTTGATAAAGTGATCATTAATATCTGTGTGATTTCTTTAGGTAATAATGGACTCATTGATACTTCCTCATCATTTGAAACATTTGCATCATCATCATTATCTGCCATCTCTGTATCTTTTGTATCTAAAATTGTGGATTCCCAATATAAGTTCAATATCCTAATTAATTTTGAAATGTATTTAGATCTTAAATAACTTAAATTACTCTTTGGTCTAATCATGTTCAATTGTTGTTGTTTAGCAATTGATATCACAACAGATTTTAAAAAAGTTGGGTCTTTTAACTGTAAAATTGATCTCATTGAGCTATTATTTGAGTTATTATAAAGGATTATTTTTTCTAATATTGATAATATCTTGAAATTTAAATTTGTTAATTGAATTTCATGTTTATTTAAACTATCAAATTCATTATATTTAGTGATTGGATCGACACTTTGTGGAAATTTATTGATTTTTAAATCCCATTGAATTAATTTTGGGATTAATTCATTATCTGAATCATTACCTAAAATTCTATTTAATCCTGTGAAAAACCAATTATTGTTTCTTTTGATAGGTAGATCATTATGCATTATTTTTAATAAATTATCCAACATCAATTGATTTAAAATGGTCAATTTATTCAAATCATCTTCAAATGAATTTATTAAACAATTAATGATATTAACAATGATAAAAATTAGATTAATAAACTGATTTGAAAAAATTAATTTAATCATTGCATTTAATTGAATTTCAAAACTTTTCAACATCTTTAGGACGAACTCATAATCATTGAATTGCGAAACGTTCAAAATCAATATTTCAATGATTTCTAAATTGAACAAAAATGATAATTTCTTGATCATTTCAAATTGAATCACTTTAATTTTAATTTTTTCATGACGTTCATGTAATTCTCCAAATATTTCAACAGGTTTCAAAATTGAATCTAGTTTGCTCAAAATATTGAAGTTGAAAGTTAATATGTTCATTGTTAATTCTTTGGAAATTGCACTTGGTCTGAAAATTATACAATTATGCAATAATGATAATAAAAATGGGATAGGTAATGATAACCTTTCATTATCAATCAATGAGTTAACCAATTCTATGATCAGTGTGACAAATGAGTTGATCAATTGATCTAATCTTAATATCTTCTTCTCTTCTTCTAAATATCTTATCAAATGAATTGAAATTGGTTCATTTGAAGGTATTGAAAAAAATTCATTTATGTTGAAATCTTTAGTCAATCCAATTTTATTCAAATACTCCATCGTTGTGTTAGATAGCCCAGTAATTGAATGTGTCGATAAATTATCAATAAACATTGTATTATCATCGACTAAGTGTGGGATGAATCTAACCGGGTTTCTTTTTGCCCAATTATTAGTATTATTAGTAGTAGCACTTGTTGCAGATGTGGGTACTGGGGTCATTGGACTTGTTGAGCTTTCTGTTTGTGAGTCCACTTCCTGATCATAGGTCTTTCTCCTCTTTCTACTGCTTAAGTTCTTTACTTCAACTGATAGGAATTTTCTTTCATCTTCTAATCTTCTAACTGTTGTTTCTAAAGCATTAATCTTAGAATTAAACTCCATTTCTGAACTCTGATTATGTGTAGCCATCTGCTCACGTTCCTGTTTATTCTGTCTTTCAATCTCCAAGATCTTAGCTCTCAATATCGCGATTTCTCCTTTAGCAGCTTGTAATTCAACATTATTATCAAATTTATCAGTACTGACATTCGAATTTGACGTGTCAGCTTCAGTTTCCCGCTGAGTAGGGTCGACCTTCGGGGGTCTCAACGTTAAAGCAACAAATTCATCATCAAAATCACTCAAATCATCATCAAAGTCACTCATTTCCAGTACTGAAATCGCCACCAAACCTCTTAATATACGCAAATTATTTTAGTATTCAATTTACATTTATTTGTTTTGATTTCTTACGTAATCTTGTCAAATTAAGGTGTCTGGATGTCATCAAATAAATTTTCTTAAAATTTTATTATTTTTCGCTCTATTGATATAAGAACAACCATAAATCCACATCAAAATGACCAAGAAAGAAGCTTTACCAGTCTCTTTAGTGCCTGAAGTGCCTAAGGCAGTCAGTTCAAAGGACAAAGACACACAAAGATTGATTGTAGTGTTGAGTGCCGCTTGCTTAGAGACCCATAAAATAAGTTCTGGTCATGGTTCAAATCAAGATAAATATGCCCTCTTAAACTGTGATGACCATCAAGGGTTATTGAAGAAAATGGGCAGAGATATCTCTGAGGCAAGACCAGATATCACTCATCAATGTCTGTTGACATTATTGGATTCTCCAATCAACAAGGCTGGAAAATTACAAGTTTATATCCACACTGCAAGAGGCGTTTTGATAGAAGTTAATCCAAGTGTAAGAATCCCAAGAACTTTCAAAAGATTTTCAGGGTTAATGGTGCAACTACTACATAAGCTGAGTATCAGATCAGTCAACTCTGAAGAAAAATTATTAAAAGTTATCAAAAATCCAATCACAGATCATTTACCACCAAAATGTAGAAAAATCACATTATCATTTGATGCAAAATTAACAAGAGTTCAAGATTATGTAGAAAAATTAGATGAAGGTGAAAGTATTTGTGTGTTTGTTGGTGCTATGGCTAGAGGTAAAGATAATTTTGCAGATGAATTCGTTGATGAAAAAATCGGTTTAAGTGACTATCCATTAAGTGCTTCTGTTGCTTGTTCTAAATTCTGTCATGGTTGTGAAGATACTTGGGGTATCTACTAAGTTTTAACGCATTTTAAATATTATAGGTGATGTTTTTTTTGAGATTAATTCAATTGTAGTTAATTTTACAAAAGTCATAAAATCAAAAAAATAGTCTTATTTGTACAGTATATAAAAAAAATCAAAACACCAATTAAAAACTCCTAATAACAAAAACAAAAACGAGTATCCTTTAATTAACAAATGCCAAAACATTTTCTCTATTTAAAATTCTTTCAATTTCCTTTTCTAACATTTTAAAACCTTTTTTAGAACCTTTTGTCTTTAAAAATTTAATTGAACTACCCTTTTTACCAAATTTGACAATTTCTAATCTAAATTTAGTTGAATTTAGTCCAAAAATATTATTTTTCGAAATATCACCTTCAATTATTAATTTATCATCATTGGTTTTAATGTTTTGTAAACCGTATTCATTCCATGATAATAGTAATTTTTTCAAAGTTTGATACATTTCAACAGGTTCATAAATTGTATTTAGTGTTTGACCTTGAGTGACAGTTGAACTTGAAAATAATTTGAAAAATGATGAAGTTGGGGAAGATTGTTTATTTGTTGAAGAATCTGATGAAGTTGATGAAGTTGACCATTTTCTAAAAAATGAATTCCCACTGGCTGTTCTCTTATTAGTTGAATCATTTAATGGGGTTGTCTTTGTAATTTTAGTGGTTGCAACTGAATTCTTTTGTTCAATTGAATCATCTTTTGGATGTTTTGGTAAAATCTTTGAGTTTCTATCAACATCTTTCTTTGAATCATAAGTTGGTCTATTATCACGTAATTCAACTTCTTTAGTATCATGATGAATTTCAACAGGTGATGATCTTTGAGCTAATGATCTCTTAGGTAATGTCTCAAAATGATCAGGTAATTCAGGTAACTCAATACTTTTATTTTCAACTTCTTTATCGTCTTCCATTTCAACTTGAGAAATAATATTATCTTCTTTATCATTATTATCTTCAGTTGGTTTAGTACTTGAAAAATCTGAATTCAAGGCAGTTAATCTATCTGCGAAACTCATTCTTAAATTAGAACCAATTGGTTTAGTCAATGTTTGATGAGTGTTGTTATTATTATCACATTCTTCAGGAATCATTGAAATTGGAGGTTGAACTTTCGATAATCTTGAAGGTTTGTATTGTTTTGAAGAGTTGTTATGAATTGGGGTATGAGAAGAATGGGTATTATTATTGGTTTCAAATTCATCATCAACCATATTTAATCTTGCAGCTAAATCAGTGAATGAATCCCTTGTTGAATAAATTGATAAAACAGACAATCTTTTATTTGAATTTGAGTAAAATTTAGATTTTCTAGTGACTTGCGGGATTTTAACTTCTGCTAAAGTTCTCGGTCCATTATAATCTTCATCGTTTAAATCTTCTAATTCTTTATCAGTTGAATTGTCATGCTTGATATTATCTTCAACGTCATTTGAATCAATCTTTGAATATTTTGGATTTAAATATGATTTATTATCACTATTAATTGAATTTCTAATAATACTTTGACGTTTAGAATTATTAGCATGAATTGTTTTCAAACTTAAATCAAATTTTGAACCTAAGAATCTTGATCTTCTAATTGCTTCATAAACAATTTCATTGGTTTCATTATCTATTTTCTTGAAAACTTCAGGTTCTGCAACTTCATTGAAATTTAATCCTGGATCTAATCTTGATTTAGGTCTTGATTGAATTGGATTAGTGATTGATCTTTGTTTAATTTTAGAAATTTCCAAAGAGTTTAGTAATCCATCTGATTCATCAATTGAATGTTTTTCAATTGGATTTGAAGTTGATCTAATTTTGGAATTATTCAATTGCTCATTTTCATGAATTTGTTCATCGTCTTCAATTGGATGACCATCACCATTGATTAATTTTTCCAATTCAGCTTTCTTTGCAGCGATTTCTAATTCTTTTAATTTCTTTTTTTCTAGTTCCTTCATTCTTTGTTGTTCTTTCTTTTGTTTCAATTCTAATTCTCTTCTTTCTTTTTCTTTGGCCAATTGTTCTTCTCTTTGTTTTTTCAATTCAATCTTTCTCAATCTTTCATGTTCTTCATAATCAAAAATTTCATCACATAGACTGGCAAAGTCTAATGACGTTCTTTTAGCTTCAGTATTAATAAAATTAGAATCTGAATCTTTTGATAATTTAGAATACATTGTGATCAACTTAGTTGAGATTGAATTTCTTTTAGAATTTGATAAATAACTTTGACGTTTCTTATTTCCATTTGAATTAGAGTTTTTAGAAATCCCATTAGTCAACGATAATCTGGATGATGATCTTGTAGTTGATAACGCCTGCTGTTGTTTAGTAAAATCTTCAAATAGATTTTTAGGAACAGGTGGAGGAGCTGATCCGGCTTCAACTATTGATCTTCTTGGTGATTTTTGAAAAGAAACTGATTTCCTGTGTGATGAAGAGGCTGAAATAACTGAACGTCTTTTGGTCTTAGTTGGTGTTATTGATGTCGATGAAGCTGATTTATTATTAATTGATTTAGCAATTGAGAAAGATCTTATTAATGATGAGTTTGATTGATTATGTCTATATCTTAACAATAGAAAATAAAAGATTTTTTCAGTTGTTGATTCTTTGACCAATAAATTCTTGGTGATTTGTTCTTTTGATCTTCCATGATATAAAGTTATCAAATTTGATAAGATTTGTTCATCAATTTCATTCTCATTTTGTAAATTATTTAGATAAGAATTTGGTGATGGTAAATTATTTAAAACTTCCAAATCTTTTTCATCAATTTTATATTTGTTCAATAGTGGATGATTTAAAATATCATGAGTTCTAATTCTTTTATTAGTATTAATCTCCAACATCTTTGAAATTAAATCTCTAGCTTCAATTGATAATTCCACTGGCATTTCAAATTTACCATTTTGAACCTTCAATAATAAATTTCTGATATTTTCATCATCAAATGGTAATCTACCAGTCAATAAGGCGAATAGAATAACACCACAAGACCAAACATCACTCTCAAAACCATGATAACTCTTACCACTAACAATTTCAGGAGCAGCATAATGAGGTGAACCACAAGAAGTTTCTAATAATCTATCATTGTTTTCTAAAGCAGCCATACCAAAATCAGCGATTTTAACATTTAAATCAGCATCCAGTAATAAATTCTCTGGTTTCAAATCTCTATGACATATCCCTAGGGCATGACAATATGAGATCCCCATTATTATTTGTCTAAAGAATTTAACCGCGTTGATTTCTGGTAATGGACCTTGTTCAACTAATAAGTCAAATAATTCACCACCTTCAACGTATTCTAAAATCAGATATAAAGATTTAGAAGTTTCCCAAACATCATATAATCTTAAAACATTTGAATGATTTAATAACTTCATTATTATAATTTCTCTCTCAATACCATAAGCTAAACCTGCCGCATCTCTGCCTTTATCTTCATTAGACGCGTCCAATGAGCTTAAAACAGATTTAGAAACCACTTTAACAGCTGCCTTTTGGCTAGTTGTGGAATGTTCAGCTAATAATACACGACCAGTTGATCCTTGACCTAAAGTTTTGCCTAATTTCCAAGGTCCAATCTTATTAACATTTTGGGTATTATTGAACGTTGTTGAAGATAACAACGATGAAGCAATTGATGGTTGCCTTGAATGATAAGACATTATTTGAAGTAAATGAGTGGATTGTTTGTTTAGTTGTTCGTTTGGTTAATGGTGAAGGTTTAACAATGATTTTGAGAAAATTGTTCAATATCACTTTTCTGTGATTGATTTACTTGTTAGGGTATGTTAAATATTTAAATCCAAAAGGTACAGTTGACCCAGTTCCCAAAGAGTTAAATGTGTGGTTGCCACAGAGTGAGTACAACGGTTGGAGACCTAGCCAATAAGATGCTCAAGCTCGCGTTGGGCTTGTCCCAATTTGGATAATCGATGCATTGAATTTAGGGACTACATGTACCTTAAAATGTATTTCATGTGAAAATTTTCCTAAAACGCGTAAAAATAATTTTTTTTCCTGATTTTGAGAGCGCGTGTCTTATGTAAACATCCAGACACTAAAAGTATACACATATTTAGACCACAATATATATCAATAATTTATTCAAATTATTCGTATTGTTGAAATCAGGTGAACATTTCTTCATCAGTGAAGTGTCTAGTTTATATCTTGAATATTAGGAAGCTGTCACCACCTAGAATATGCGAAAGAGATTATAGTTGAACCTTTTCCTTATCATAAGCCTTCATATATGTAAGAAATCTCGATGCTCTAGAGTTATAAGTATGAAAGTAACAGTTGTCTTTTGAAAATGGATAAGAAACATTGCTCAATTTCAAAGTTGAGCTAATATATAGATATATATTGCGAATCCTAGGTCTAATTTCTCAAGCGCTCCTAAAGTAAGTAAGGTATTGCTTGGAATCTGTTTCTTTAGGTTATATATATCAGAATTTTGATCTATCACGATTTAATTCTTAAAGCTCTATTTTTTATATACACTATACAAGAATGAGTAATGGTTAATTGTAACGTACACCATTAATGTCAGTTATAAACTATAATTCGTAAATCTACAAATGGTTCTGTTTAGAATTCTGGAGTTTACAAGGGCTAGTTTTGGGAAATTCTGAGTTTCCTTTAATATTTTTCTCAAGTCCTGTTCTCGTTTCCAATGAATAATATAGATGATATTTCTTACTGTGAATCGCAGGTAGTAACCTTTTGAAGCCTCGAGAGGAAAAATTTTTTTCTAACCCCAAATATTATAATAATTTGGTTTAATCAATGATGATGAACTTCTAAACAGATTTGAACAAGAAGAAAAACAAACATTCAATTCGGTTTATAAGAATTATGTTTGATCCTCAGTAATCACATCTTCTTGGGTTGACTACATAGTACCCTCCCAAACTTATATTCGAAATCAATGTTTGTAGATATCTCCGCACTTTCTAAACTTTATAATGGCGAAGTAAATTTAACCAAAGTTCATATTCAGAGGCATCAGTCTAATCTGATACTAGAAGATCTCTAAAAGTTTCAGTGATATATGCTAGATAAACACAGTATTGATGATGGAGTTACTCTATACTCACCAAAGACATGGACCAAATCGTTAACCAGTTAATATTCTTCTGCCAATACCTCGGAACTCAATAAACCTACCGGAGTTTTTCAATTCTATGAAAAATTCCAAAAGTATCTGTTATATTTTGACAGGTCCTTGGTAACAATTGTGTGGGATAAGCTGGAATTAATAACTAAACGGGATTTAACAACGAATAAATGGATTACAAATAATAATGTAAACCCAACTACAGTAAAAGACTTCAATAATTAATAATGAACAGTAGAAATAATAATAATTCCTTGTTTTTTTCGACATTATGATGGAATATTATTTCAAGGGAGTGTGGAATTCTGTCTTTCATGAAAACGTTTTGGGTGCAAATCTCATAGTATACAATGGATTGAAAACGTGAATTTATGTATGTATTTTTCATTTCGTTGAAACTTTAGTATGGAAAGTTATACCTCATCAGTGTTCACATTGTGAGTAATTCTCTATTTTACCGGTTTTGTTTTCCTTGGATGTGAATTTTAGATTCAGGCCACACAAACTTATGTTTACGTAAAGAGACCCCAAATGATTGAGTGAGTGATCAATAAAAAAAGAGTCATCCTGATCTATGAATACTGACTGAACCGATTACTAATCATTGATCTCTTCAAATCAAAATGGAAGTGTCCTGGAGTGAATATTGAATATCAGTTTTAAGAAATGGAGGAGATTAAGATTTACTTTACTTACATACATGATTGAGATTATAATGCAAAATACAGATTATTATGTAAGATAAAGAACTAATTAAACGGGCTGGACTGTTGATTACTCCATTACTTATTGAATTGTATGATTTACTCCAAAATTTTCCTCTGAATTTTCCAATTTGATCTTAAAAATAGTCTTTGAGAATTCAGAATTGCAAAGAAAATGATTAAAAATGAAGGCGTCGAATCTCAATCACATGCTGACATATTATGACACATATTTTTTATGTTAATATTTCTATGAACCTTCTTCAATATTAGATTACTATGTTTGGATAACAGATACACTAAGAGTCTTACAGCTATGTAGTTGCCGCATCTTGAAATGATTCCACTCAATAACTACATTAAGTACAAGTATCTACATTCAAAAGATTTATATTTCATTATCGATCATGAATTTATTGTATTAAATTATTAGTGTATAAGTATTTCTATGAGATGAATCACTTCATTAGATTAAAATTAAATTGAGTTTGAAAATATCAAGTGCTTGGTTAAACTTGATAGTTCCAGAATTTTCTGTTGTATGGGGTAGTGGCACTTGGTGGATAAGTAGTTGGAATGACTAAAAATGCATTAGCACTTGTTGAAATACCAACATAAACAACGTAGAAACATTCAATTGAACAAATGAAACCAAAGACACCAGCAGCCTTTATGGTACCAGTTGAACCAATTAAATAACCAATGGTTAATAGTAAGAAGAATAAGAAGAAACAACCTAATGTGACACAAATTGGTAAAGTTGATTTGAAAGTGACCATCCAAGTTATGAATGAAAAAACACTCCAAGCGGCAAAGAAAAAACCTAAAGCATTGTTTAATTCAGAAGTATTTTCATAAGAGGAAGCAATTGACATACCTGGAGCTAAAATAGCGGCAAATGAACCAAAGAAACCAGCATATCCTAAAAAGATAGTTGATGCAAATGTGTTTTCTAAAACAATACACCAAATACCTGCAACTAATTGAATTAAACAAGATAAGAAGAAAAATGGTCCAATGATAACACTAACATTAGTGACATGTCTAGCTTGTAATAAGATTAATGATAATGTGAATAATGAAATGGCTAAAGCTGTTGCACCAGCTGGAACAGGGTTACCAAATTTTCTGGTTGGTGCTGGCTGATAGGCAATGTTAAAATTACCAGTGTATGGGAACATCATTGTTTCATTTTCTTCTGGATTGATGTAATTGTTGGTATAACCTTCGAAACTATTAGCGTTAACTTTACCGTATGGAGTTGGAATTGGCTGGAATTGTTGTTGCTTTTGATTATCGAATGAACCGGCAGCTGTGTTGTTCTCTAATTGTGATTGATTTTCTGACATGTTTGCAATAGTTATTAAAAAAAAACAGGTTACATTTTGAAAAGAGACTAGGAAATCGATGGGTATTTATATGTATACACCTGAAGGAAAGGGAGTTTAGATTTTGCACGAGTAACCACTTACTATTTTTAAAAGTTGGTTGTTGAAATAAATTTTTTCCTAACATAGTTGGAATTGTTTACATATTATTATGCAAGTTGTAAGTAATTTTTTATAAATAAGTAACACCACTAATTTGAATATATGATATGTTTTGAAGTTTATTTAACCAGATGATCTTATATGGTGGTAGATAACGATACATTCTGATTCATTATTTTGAATGTACTCTTTCACTAATCAATCATACCTTATTTCAAAATACAATTAAAAAAATGCTGTTAAAGCCATACTCATCGATTCATCTCCTTTTCCTAATTTTTTTCATTTTTTTCCCTTACTTGTAAATAAATCATGCAGTTTTATGAATTTGAGGTATGATTTTATTAGCTCTGGCCCTCAGCCGTATTAATCACTAGAGTATCATGTTAAATCATTGGCTAAATTTTAGATCCTCAACTACGGATTTAACGATTTGATTTCTGCTATTTGAAGTTTATGCCGTTACTAGTTAGGGCTGATATATGAACAGTGGGAGTGTGTAGCTTAGAATTTGATGAGTAAGGCGGTGTATCCATTGTTGTGAATGGGTTGGGTTTATTTAGTGTTGTAGGGCTTACATTTTGAAACAGTGAAATTTCTTTAAACACTAATGTAATCAATTCAAGTTATAACAGTGTAGGTCCTGGGATCTTTCAAATTGATTTCATTATTTAAGCTTCTCTCAGCTATGTATCTGCATGAGACAATTCTTTTGAAACTATATGGATTTTATTTCTGTTAATTTTTAAATATGGAGTTAAAGAAGGTGAATGGAGTTTAGCCCAAATGTAGTAAAATGAATCGTACATAATTATATCTCATGATCAAATTTAAGGAGAACAGATAAATTATAGCTAGGTTCAATATAGCAAGCTAAGGTCTAGACTCAAGCCCTGATATAGTATAAATATTTGGAATATGGTCTGACAACTTAAAATTTTTAGGATCCTGATAAATAAGTCTCGTGATTTTATAACTATGAAAAATGAGTTTACACTTGGCCGCATTCACTGTTGGATATAAACGTAGGAGTTTGCATGAGGCTTTTAGTGTGTGAGATGCCTCTCATGTGAATATACTGATTTCATGACTCGTTCGTAGGTTTCGTTGTTTGAATACACTTTAAAAAAGGTTCTATTATATCAGAATTGATGAATGTGAAAGAATAATTAGATTTCAGGTATGAAATTGATTAAGAGTACGCAATCAGATTTGTATCATTGATGCTTTTTATGACACAAACTCCCCAAGTTCAGTAAATATAAACTCGCTTTCAATAAATGAAAACAACGAAACAAACTACAAATAAAACGAGTAGACCATTCATATTTATTATTAGCGTCATAAAACCAACAAACAACCACTATAAAATTAACAACCACCGATCTGCAGAATAAGTTAGTAATAATCCCCATTGGAAACACGATAAATAAACGAATACATACTTGTTCTTGATGAGCTTCAATGACATCGTTATCTTCTAAATCTAAATCGTCTGGCGTGTCATCAGGGTTAACTCTTTGACCTTCACTCAAGAATCTCAAACTGGTTAAAGTTTTACCTTGTCTTTTAGCGAAGGCTTCCATTAATCTTCTTAATGGAGTTGATCTTTTGATTTTAAAGAAGACTTCATTGGCCCCATCACTGACTTTTAAGTTGATGTGTGTTTCACTTTTGACTTCTGGTTTAACGTCTTCGCCTAAATTTGGCTTGACTTCTTGTTCTGAATCAGACATGTTTGATCTGTTTTATTGTTGTTTTTATCAATCAATCAATCAGTGTTTTTCGTTGAATTTGCCGCTACTTTTCTTTTGGGAAGTTTGGCTTATGTCATCATTACGTTATCATTATGTAATCAATCTCTTTGAACTTTATTACGTAAGTTTTACATAATCAGAATCATCTTCAAAAATTTCCCCGGATTTTTTTTTTCTTCATTTTCTTTTCTTTTCTTTTCTTTCAATAAACGAAAACTCGAATTTTGAAGAGAACAAAAAAAGGAGACTGTCATTTATCTTATTGGTTTGTTTACCGTTGATTTTTAAAGTGTTTCATTTAACTAAATCCACCTTTTCATAGCTCGTTTCATTGGTCATTTTCGTCTATTTTTAGGATCCAATATTCAAATCCCCCACAAAAATCAAATTCCTTACAAAAAGTGATTTTTCCAACCTTTCGAGAATACAAAAAAAATAAAGAAATTTCGATTTCACCCCAAATTAAATATTGAGTCACACTTATCTAGCAATGAATCAGTACAATATCTGGAACAACACCAATCCAGACAAACAGTCCCAATATCCACCCCAACCGCAACCTTCATCGTCATTATCACCTGATTTATTGATTTCAAAATTGAATAATTTGTCGGTGTCCTCCAACTATAACAATTTATTACAAAATCTATCTTTGAATAACTATCAATACAATCCACAACAGTACCAGTATCAACGCCAATACCAGACTGATGATAATACGTATCAGAATAAGCACCCATTCCCCGTTTTAAATCATGATAATTCTAATAGTTATCATAATGATTTCAATCTACCATTGGAATTACAAGGTGGGTTATCCAACATTCAATCTCGGAGACCTTCACTACCTGCTGAATTAGTACAGAATAGCAGTAATAATAATAACAACAATAATAATGGGAATGGAAACACCACTTCTTTGGAACAAATTGCATTCCATAACAATTTCAATAATAATTTAATGAATTTCAAGTCAAGAAGACCATCAATTCAGATTCCTTACAATAATAACCAGAATAATACTACTGATGGTAATGTCAATGGATTTACCAATGGAAATGTTAATAATAATAGTAATAATGGCACTTGTATCGAGTTAGAAAATGGACTTTTGTTATCTAATGGTTCAATTATAACTTCGTCTTCATTAAGAGATCATTATCAACAAACTATCAATTATTTTTCAGTCAATGAAGCAGAATTATTATATTCTAAACTTTTACAAAACGTTCAACAAAATGAAATTATAACTAAGATAATTTTAAATTTGAAAAAATTGAACAATTTATTTAATTTAGTTAAACCATTGGTTTTAGTACTAACAAAATCTGGGAAATTCGAAATTCTTTCAACGCCATTGAATTCCAATCTTCAAATCCGTTCAAAAGATGTTGTTATCTGTGATGGTGATAGAGGGAAGGATTTAGTCTACGTTCTTGATGGTTCACTGAATTTAGAAATGGCAATCTTAATAACATATTTGAAAAAAAAGCAACATTCTAAGGCAATCAACTATGATGCTGTCAATGATTCTAATAATTTGATTTCTAATACAGTTGAGGACTTGTTATCAGGAAATGGTATCCTTGATGAAGAAACTCAATTCCAAATCCCAACTAAACAAATATTAAGATTTGCCACTATTCAAGAGATTTTCAACTTGAAATTCAAACTAATAGAAGAGATTAAATCATTCAAGACTTCGGTGTTAAAGATTCAACAAAATTCACATTTGAATAAAAATATCCAAATTTTAACGTCTGAATATCAATTTGATCAAAAAAAATTAACGTTTTATTATAAATCTAATAAACGACTAGATTTCAGATCTTTGATTAAGGAACTATTCAAGATTTATAAGACTAGGATCTGGTTATGTGCAGTTGTGAATTATGAAACTCATAACGTTAATATTGATGATGAAGAATTAAAGTCTTTGAATTTAGACGATTTAGAATTATTAAAATATAAATCAAATCCGTTCCATGTTGAAATCTTTGAGAAACTGTTTGATGAATTGATAAGTTTGTGATGGTACTTTTTTTCAACACTTTATGATTATATTATATAGACGATAGATCTAATACTAACTACTAATTAATACCTTTGTAGAAACCCCGAGACTCAAAAACGAAAAATATTTCACATATTATTAAAACCATCACTTTTAACCATCAATCACACTAATATGAAAATCAACTTCAACAAACTGAAACATAAGGCAATGACTCAGTTAACTAGTGGATTCCTCTCCAAGTTTATAATCGATTCAATCTTCATTGGGTTAATGATTCTTTATTTCCCATTTGGTATAACCTCGTCCCCAAACATTCCAGAATTCAACGTATTTGATCCTAAAATAAACCATCACATCCACATTGATCAAGTCAGTGACGCTAACTGTATAATTATTGCATTTGTCGTTCCCATGTTGGTGATGTCGGTGCATTTCTTGTTCAAGAGGTCCGATAACGTGAAGTATTCGTTCATTAGCGTATTCGGTTTGATCTATTCTATAATTTTAACTACTTTCATTATACTGATATTAAAGAATTTGATAGGGAAACCAAGACCTGATTTCATTGAACGTTGTCAGCCAAATTGGTCTAAAGTTAAAGAAATCATCAATTTAAAAGATCCTTTAAATTTAAATAAATTGATCTATTTCAATTTGGAAATCTGTCAAGGCGAATTATCAGTCATAAATGAAGGTTTAAGATCACATCCATCAGGTCATGCTGCTATAAGTTTCGCAAGTTTGAATTATCTGAGTCTATGGCTCCTTGCTAATTCAGGATCTCATTTATCTACTAATGTGATTTGTTTCATTCCTGATCTATTAGCATTGTTTATTTCAATCACAAGAATTCAAGATTATAAACATGATTATTATGATATCACAGTGGGTGCAATTCTAGGGTGTGTTATTAGTTATGTCATATTTGGGAAACTGTTTAAAGATGATGAGGTGATGTATCTTGAAGAGAATGTTTTGCCCGTTAGTGAAAGAGATTTATGATGAAATTTATAATTGTGTGATTCACGATACTAGTTTAGCTGATGGGGTAATAGTTATTGATACAGATAGAATTATATTGTCTCCATTGAAAATGTATATATAAATATTAGTGAGAATCCAAGATGTAATTCTATAATAGAATGATCCTCAAGTCATGAATTGAAATATTATATTCATCATCATAGCTTGTTTCTCTTCCAATTACAGATAACGATCTCGGTTTTTTGCTTACATTTTTAGTGAAGAGTATTATGACTTATACATCAACATGTTGATAGAAGAAGCTAATCTACATCATACATTCACAATACATTAAATAGAATGTCATAAAACTAAACAATTATGATAAAGAAACTGAGAATCATAAAACCGTAACCGAAATAAAAATGCTAATATAAACTAAGTTTAATATGTATGAAACTATAACTTCTTTAGACTTAGATTAATAAAGCAACACCAGCAGCTAGAGCAGCACCAACACCAACGTTTAAGGCATTAGCACCGTTATCAGTTTGTGTAACAAAAGTAGTGGTAGATTCGGTGTGGTTTTGAGATGTAGTTGAAACTAAATCTGAAGTTGAAGCAGAGCCTGATGGTGAGAAATCGGCAACTCTTTGACCAGTTGGACTGAAGGCACTTAAAGCGTAACCACCTGAACCGACAGAGACAGCACCAGTGGAGTCATCAATGGAGAAACCTGATGAACCATCGTAACTGAAATAACCAGATGAAATGGAGAATGGAGTAGAACCTTCAGTACCAGTAGTGATTGAACCATCTTTAACGACAGCGTATGAACCATCTTCTAATTGGAAAGCACCAGAGTCTAAGATTTTACCTTCAACATAAGTGGCATCAGCAGATGAGACTGAGAATGAACCATCAATTAATTTAACACCAGAGTTTTGGTATTGAGAACCAGATCTGATGACGATTAAACCAAAGGTTTCTGAGTCAGCTAAAGCTAAAGTGGCTAATGATAATAAGGCTAATTGAGATAACATTGTAAAAATTTAATAAACTGAGCGAGTGTAAGTGATAAGTTTGGTGAGGGATTCCAGTAAACGAGGTGAATTAAAAGTGGATACTCGAGTGTTTAAATATTGAAAATTTGAATTGGTGGTGGACGCATACTAAAATTAAAAAAATGCACAATTTCAATTTAATGCATTTATCTGCACCGTTTGTTATTATGCAGTCCCAATTGGGTAATTAACAAGGTCGGTTTCTGAAGAGGGTGTTCATATTTATATATATGGGTGCTTACTTAAATCAATATTAAATATTCATAGTGTCTGGTTGAACTTACCGATTATTATATCGTACAGTGACTCTCTAGATGTATACAGCTTACTACCGTGACTTCTATGAATATCACACTAATCAGTCCCTAAATTCATAGTTGTACTGATGTCGGAATGAATAATAATATCACGAGATCGCTATTTTTCGTCATTTTTGCAGCAATAATTCATCATATTGACGCAAGAGATTTGAAAGTTGAAGCTCTATAGTTTTGAAACTTCTCCATTAATCTTCAAAGAGTGGCTTCAAAATATTCATTTGCTGACAGAAGTTTGAAAATTACTACACAGTACACATTATATTATCTCAGTTTATGATTAGTGATGGAGGTCTAAATATAGCTCATGTAATTATATAATTAACGTGTCTAATTTAAAACTGCGGGGGTTATATTACTAATTAGGTAATCAATATGATCATAAGTAAATACATGTGAGAATATCATATGTTAATCTGCACAATGCATGAAACATGATCTATTTTTATTTGAAAAAAACTACGTTGTTTGGTTGTGCTTACGACAATTATATTAATTGTACTCTGGAATCTGACGTTTGAATCTGCTAAAGTGATATTGATGTAGTTGTTATACTAAACTTTTTTGATTAATTTCATGTTTCATGTCTAAATCCTGATTGTATAGGCCCTAAATTTCAACACAAGTTTAATCGTTTACTTCGATGAGTGGTGAGTTGTAGTCGTCAGCCATTTTTTCTTGGTTCGAACTTCAGGGAGAGCGGTTATTGGAATGAAAGTCGAAGCTCAAACATATTGTAAATTCTTCAAATTTAAAACTTCTCTACAAACTCAGATACATCTAATTTGATTGTAATAATCACAAGGGCATAAATTAGATCCTTCAATGCTTCTTAACAACACCTGCTTCATCTGCACTTGATAAGATATATTTCTTATAATCATAAATAGTACCATTAAATTTCTTAACTGAACCTCTTTCACTAACCCAGATTTCATTACAAACAGTATCAATAACATTAACGTCATGACTAACCATTAAAACACCACCTTGGAAATTTTTCAAAGCATCACTCAAAGCATCGATACCAGAAGTATCTAAATGATTTGAAGGTTCATCCATGATTAGAACATGAGGTGAGTTCAAACATAAAGAAGCAAATGCAACTCTTGATTTTTGACCACCTGATAATAATTGCATTTTTTGTAATGATAATGAACCACTTATACCAAATGAACCTAAATGACGTCTATATTCTTCATCTGTTTTCCCTGGGAATGCAGTTGATAACCAATCAACGGCAGATTTGGTTAAATCCATCGAATCAACATGATGTTGTGCAAAATAACCGATTCTTAATCTCGAATTTTTGGAAACATAACCTTTTAATGGTCTTAGGTTTTCCATCAAAATTTTCAATAACGTTGTTTTACCACAACCATTAGCACCAACTATTGCAATTCTTGAATCCATTTGAATATCAAATTCAACGTCTTTCAATAATAAATCATTTGGATCATAGCCGAAAGAGACATCTTTTAATTGTAAAATTGGTGGTGATAATGATTCAACTTCAGGAAATTTGAAAACAATTTTTTTATCATCTTCAGGTGCTTGTAAAATTGGTAATTTTTCTAGTTTTTTGATTCTAGATTGTGCTTCTGATGATTTTGCTGCATTATACCTAAATTTATCAATAAATTGTTGTAAATGTTCTCTATATGCCATTTGATTTTCATATTCTCTAATATCATTCTTACGTCTTTCTTCCTTGGTACTATTAAATGAATCGAAATTTTGTCCTCTATAGTAATCCAATCTTTCTGAATGTTGATGAATTATATCAGTTGCAACTTCATTTAAAAATGCACGATCATGGGAAACAACTAAAACGGTTGATGGATATGTTTGTAGATAATTGGCTAAATATGTGATTGATGGAACATCCAACATATTGGAAGGTTCATCTAATAATAGTAAATCAGGTTTACAAAATAATGCTCTTGCTAAACTTAATCTCATTCTCCAACCACCTGAAAAGGAGTTTGTCGGTTTTAGTTGTGATTCTTTAGTGAAACCTAACCCAAATAAAATTGATGCTGCTCTTGATTCTGCTTTATCTGATTCCATTTCATATAATTTTTCTTCAATTTCATGTAAATGAGATTCGAAATCATCTCTTTCATTATCCAATTTCTTAACTTCTAATGAATCTTCATCAAATTCTTTTCTTAAATCTTCAATCTCCTCAATTCTGGCAAAATGTTGCTGTTGTTCACGTAATAATGATTTTCTCCAAACATCAGCATCTAAAACTGATTGAATTGCACTCGTTTCATCACCTGTAATTTCTTGCTCAACATGTAAGATTGTAATATGTTTAGGAACGTTCAATTCTCTTCTTGATAATGCCCTTAGTAAAGTAGACTTACCGATACCATTAGCACCGACAATACCATATCTATGACCGTAACTTAGAGATAAAGAAGTATCATTTAAGATTCTTTGGCCATCACCAACGTATAAATCAAAATTATCAATTTTAATATCTTTGGATTTTCCTGCACCTGACCCAAATTCGATTGGATTGATCTTCAAGAAGAATTCATCATAATTTTCCTTTGCTTGAGCTTCATTAATCAATTTTGATGCTTCATATTGAACGAATTTATTTGCCCTTTTAGCCACTTTAGCAGCAATTTTCTTCTCAGCTTTCTCCAATTTCTTTTTATCAACCCTTGATTCAACATGTCTTCCTGTGTGTTCGATATCTCTAGTGACACCCAACATTGCCAAACTTGAATTAATATTTCTTTTATTGGTATGTTTTTTCAATAAATTAATATCTAATAATCTCTTTGAAGTATCACCTGTCAATTCTAATTTCGCTTGATTCTTTTTATATTCTTCATTTAGTCTCACAGTTAAATCCTGTGCTAATTTATCAATCTTTGTAGAATCACCCCCAGAATTCTTCAACAATTCAGAGATGAACTCAATTTCTTCTTCAATGTTCAATTGTTTTGATAAAACACTGTCTGTGATCGCATGTTCTACATGTTGGACGTATCCGACCGCATATTCAGAGATAATTGGATCAATGGTTGGAACTGCTTGACGCACTTGAAGTCTTAGATTGGACATTGATCTATAGTTTTTTGGTATTTACTACTCATATCTTCTTCCTATGTCGTTCTAATTGAAAGTTTTTTCTTTCCAGCATCGCCTCAGGGCTTCATACCATGCTTATGTCAGCGAAAAAAAGACGTTGTCAATTTTTTAATTAGAAGAGATATAAATGAGTTAGAATCATTAGTATTGAATCTGAATCATCACATTCTCATCAATGGGATTCTTCACTTCCGAACCAGAAGCTAAAATCGCTCCAAATAGATCTAAAAGGGAACTTTGCTGGGATGCAAGAGATAAATACTTGGATTGTTTAGAAGCTAATAAAGTTGATAATCCATTAGATGATAAATATAAATCAATAATTGCTAAAAACTGTTCAGTTCAAGAACAGCAATTCGAAAAAGATTGTGTTAAGAGTTGGGTCCATTATTTCAAAGAAAAGTATGCCGTTGATTTGAAAAAAGAGAGATTTTTGAAAGAAATGGAAGAGAAAGGTGGGAAACAATTGCCATTTCCAATAGAAAGAAAATAATGACTTGATTGTTTGCAACTGTACTCATACTTGATTATATCGAGTACATGATGTTATGTCGTTATTTATTATCCCTTGTACATATAACAATTGAATGATTTGTGAATATTAAATTCGTAAGATCCTTGATTTCAGATATCCAGATCATTCACACATATCTAGGAATAAAAAGAAATAA
Organism: Phaffomyces antillensis; assembly: GCA_003707195.2. Classification (NCBI taxonomy): domain Eukaryota; kingdom Fungi; phylum Ascomycota; class Saccharomycetes; order Phaffomycetales; family Phaffomycetaceae; genus Phaffomyces; species Phaffomyces antillensis. The sequence continues at coordinate 119,923 of PPNI02000017.1, forward strand.
AACAGTTCATCTTTGAACTCAGTATTGTGGTATGACCTCTCTCATATTACTAATCAATCAGGTGTAAAATATCTGTTAATTCGTTATATTCGGGTATATTTTATTCTCAGAAATTCTTGCAAATCTTCTAAAAAATTCCATTCTTCCAATTGATCACCCAATCGCTACAAAGTTTCTACATCTCTGTGAGTAATTACCACATAACTGAGTTATATTCTACGACTTATCACATGTTCTATATAGGTTCTAATAGTCTATGACTAACCTCATTCAATAATTTGAAACATCGTGAGAAATGTGTCAAAAGAAAAAGATAACGTGATAAATTTCTAAAAATGTCTCTTAGCTGTTACAATTTTTTTCTAGAAGGAAAAATGATACTATCACGCTATTATTACACCCGTCTTTAGCGATAAATTACTGGAAGCTTTCGAAATGTTTCTCCAAGTAGGTGTGAAATGAGGTGTATATAAGGATCAATAATTTCTCTACTTTTCTGATGCTGAATTACTACTCTTCACACTACACAATTTAAAAATTACTTACAAAGTTTACGAGAAAACAAAGCTTACAATTATTAAATTACAATATTCATGAGTGACTTAATAGTTAATAAAAACGACGTCTTAAATGTCAACCCCGTTGATATTGGTATCCATATTACATCTCACGGTTCAGATTGGTTATGGGCTGTTTTTGCATTATTTGCATTGACTTTAGTTTTCCATGCAGTCTTTACTTTCTATTATGAAAGTAATAAAAATTGGTTCAAACATTACTTATTAATTGGTCCTTTAATAACAGTATTAGGTTTATCATTTTCTTATTTTACATTGGCTTCAAATCTAGGATGGGCTGGTGTCCATGTTGAAATGGATCATATTCAAATCGGAGATGATATAAGACAAGTCTTCTATGCCAGATATCTTGGTTGGGTTATGGCATGGCCAGGTTTAATATTTTTATTGGAATACAATAACCAATTCCAAAATGGTCTAATCACTTCAGATTATCAATTAACCCCAATCATTAAAAACATTTTTGTTCCTATTGTTGGTTATGAAGGGTTTGTTATCTCATTATTAATTGGTTCTGTTGTCTCAACTTCTTATAAATGGGGATACTGGTGTTTTGGAGCAGTTTTCAACTTGTTTGCATTATATCGTGTTACAAAGAAACAATTATATGGTGATGAAAAAGTTAAATCAAAATTGTCTGCAATTTCATCAATCTTTTTAATCATCACTTCAATCTTATATTTGATCTCTTGGGGTTTAAGTGAAGGTGGTAATAAGATTCAACCAGATTCAGAAGCTGTATTTTACGGTGTTTTAGATATCATTACATTTTTTGCAATTCCAGTTGTGATTATTTTAGATGCAGTCAAGAATTATAGCTCTCCTCCTGCCCCTACTGCTAATGCTGATGCTGAAAAGACTGTTGGTGATGAAGATAGATCAGTTTCTGGTGACACTGCTTGAAGATACTAATATTATGATTTTTTTACGAACTAATGGGCTTTATGATTTATGATCTATGAATCAATCTTTCTTTTACTGATTGTTCATCTTTAATTGATCAGTAATGATCAATTAAGTATATACCTTTAATATTTAATTTTAATTATACAATTTTTTTATGATAATAGATTTCATTTAAGTAGTATTAAAGTAGATTCAATTTTTATGGACTATTCTATAAAAATTTTGGTCTTAGGTCTAATTACTATTATCTATGATCGAGTAATTACTAACAATCTATTTCGCCGCCTACTTAAGCATTTCAATATAGAATTTGAATATATTACAAGAACAGAAATAATCAGGCTAGAAATTACCCATAGACTTCAGGTCTGATCCTAAAATGTCTGATACCTGTCATTTACTAGGACTGTCCAATCTCAATATCCGAAATTTAGTTGAGATGATCACGATCATCATATAATATGAGAAACTAAGGATTACTGAAGCCAGAAGCCTTATCTAATATTATAGATCTTGGATCTTAGAGCTTTGCACAAGCGAACACTTACCAACATCTTGCACCTCATCCCACATTATAAATGCCTATGTTCCCAATTATCGCAGTTATTTTGTATAGTCTATTGATCACTCAAAATACAACTAAGAATAGACCATTTTCAAATTCAAACTTCGTTTCAATCGGATAAATACTCTTTGCTTGGTTAAGTGGTTTTTTCCACCATCAGATCAATAATTTACAAGTTACCATGGGTGATTGTTTGTTATTTAATAAGATTCAGTAATAACGTTTTGTTCTTTCAAATCTTCACTTATCGCTATACAATACTCATCTTCTGTTTATGTAAATGGCATTCATTTAAGATCTTGAAAAAATGTGTCAAAAAATATGGGTGTCTAAGACTCTAGGATATTCATAAAAATATTTGACACAGTTGCTTGAAATTTAGAAACATCGTGCGATCATCCGGCTAATTATATACATATTGAACCTTGGTAATGAGCTGATGAGTCTTAAGTTATGAGATTTCCGTCATTTCCTTGTTTTGCGTATTGAGATTCCTGAGACATCTTTAAGCAATTGAATCGAAGTCAATAACGTCCCATAAAACATAAAAGTATAAAAGGATCTGATTATAATCGTATTTCCTCACTGCCTGTTATTAAGATTTCAAAATAGGTTCAAAACTAGATAATGAGTGACTTAATAGTTAATAAAAACGACGTCTTAAATGTCAACCCCGTTGATATTGGTATCCATATTACATCTCACGGTTCAGATTGGTTATGGGCTGTTTTTGCATTATTTGCATTGACTTTAGTTTTCCATGCAATCTTTACTTTCTATTATGAAAGTAATAAAAATTGGTTCAAACATTACTTATTAATTGGTCCTTTAATAACGGTATTAGGTTTATCATTTTCTTATTTTACATTGGCTTCAAATCTAGGATGGGCTGGTGTCCATGTTGAAATGGATCATATTCAAATCGGAGATGATATAAGACAAGTCTTCTATGCCAGATATCTTGGTTGGGTTATGGCATGGCCAGGTTTAATATTTTTATTGGAATACAATAACCAATTCCAAAATGGTTTGATTACTTCAGACTATGAATTATCACCAATCATTAAGAACACTTTCATTCCAATTGTTGGTTATGAAGGGTTTGTCATTTCATTATTAATCGGCTCTGTTGTCTCAACTTCTTATAAATGGGGGTACTGGTGTTTTGGAGCAGTTTTCAACTTGTTTGCATTATATCGTTTATTCAAGAGACAATTCTATGGTCCTGAAAAACTTAAATCAACTTGGTCTACCATTGCGGTAGCATTCGTATTTGTTACTTCAATTGCTTACTTAATTTGTTGGGGATTAAGTGAAGGTGGTAATAAAATTCAACCAGATTCGGAAGCTGTATTTTATGGTGTTATAGATATCGTCAATTTTTTCATCATTCCTGTTGTGGTTGTGATTGATGCAGGAAAAAACTATGATAATCCTCCTTCTATGGCTGGTAAAGAGGTTGTGAAAGATAGTGGTGCCTCAAGTCCTGGTAATGAGGTTGTTAGTGCCTCAGGTGAAACAGTTTAATAAGTTGTGTTAGGCAGGTTTGTAACTTGCTCGATGCTTCAGCTTTTTTTGTATGTTCTTCACACCTTTCCTCATTCTGATTTTATTACAGACATTCCTTTATTTACTTGATGACCATGGTTGTTGAAGCATGGTGATGGATGTTGATCTTTCATTCTCAATATGATTTAATACTTAATCTTCAATTATATACATTTTTAATTGATATTTCATGACACTTTTAGTATAATTTTGAATAGAAAATCTGTAGGTTCATATATAGTTGAGCAGCTATTATTTATAATTGTTCAACAAGATGCATGATGAGGATTCAAGACACTAAATACTGAAGACTTTGACAATCCAAAACTTATAAACAGGTTATTTTGACTCCATAAATGTCGTCCGCCGTAACGTTTAGTGATATTAGTTGTTGTTATATGATGTTATATATACAGCAATATATAGCAACATTATAATATAAAGACCCTCAAGTAATTATTCAATTCAAGGAATTCAAGGGTAATCCGTCGGACTGTCTTTTGAAGACAAAAAAAAATTGACTTAATTTATTCGTAATTATGTAAAACCTTATTGAAAATAAAAGATAGAATTAAATTATACTAACTGTAGTCTGTATCGCACGGTTTAGTAGTAATATCAATTACTACTTAGGGGCTGACAGTACTAGAACAACATCTAGCTTCAGATAATATTTATAATATTCTCGAGATTAACTAGACATTGTAGAGGAGTGTTAAATAGAACTATAATACTATTTAAGAATATTATTAATGACACCGTATAAACCATCTCTTCAGGTCCGTGAAACGAACACCAATTTTCATGACACTATTAGAGAGCTATTCTTTACTGACATCACACTACTAAGATTTGACTCTTGAGCACTTGTAACGAGAAGTAGTACACTGTAGTAGGTCATTAATCAAACCTATAAGAGCTATACATCAGTTTATACATTAATATTCTATTTATCTCTTAAAGATTTGATGAAGCGAGTAAGCCGAGCGGTTGTGATGGTTTTGGAAGGAAGTAAGGTATTAATTCATGATTCAAGAATTAGTGATTGTGTCATGATTTTGATGTTATTTAAAATGTTTAAAAGTGTGGACTGGTTCTTTATATAGACCTCCAACTTTTGGATGAGTAAGACTAAGTACTGATTGAGTTTGATTAATCATATTACAGCTTTCATCCTGACTTCTTACAAAACTAATTGAAAGTCACGATTATTTCAGTTAGTAATGACAGCTTTTATGATCGGGTACCTTTTCACTAATATAATCTCTGCAAAATTGATTCAATCTCTGATTAATATACAAAATAACACTTCAGCTGCTACAAGTACAGTACTAGCCATTTATTGATGTTAAGTTCACTGATGATATAATTAGTCCCATAAACAATAATGAAATCATGTATAGTTTAGTAACAATACTACAGTTATTCAGACAATTTTTATAATTAGCAAGTTCTGTCTCTAGAGAGTTTACTAGCTGATACAGACCTCAGTAAAAAGATGATATAAATCTGAGTCGTGGCTTACAAACATAAAATGAAAGAACTGGACGACTTTATCCTATTAATCTATTTAAAAAGTAATATGAGAGATATAGATCTAAACAGCTAAGAATTTAGCCATATGTGGTGAATATCTATGACCAGCAACGTCTTGAGATTCGATAAACTCATTAACTTCATTAAATTCTGCTTCTGTTAAATCTTCACCACCAAAGTTTTCTTGAACTCTTTCAACAGTTGAAGATGAAGGAATTGGAATAATTTTAGGATATTTAACACCATTCAAAGTTTTTTCTGAGAAATATCTAATCCAAGCTAGTGCAAATTGTGGTAAAGTAACACCCTTTTTAGTAGCAAGTTCACCTAATTTTTCAATAAGTTCAGCATTTTTAGCAATGTTTTCAGATGTAAATCTTTCAAGTAATCTACGAATATCATTTTCTGGGATATCATTGATAGATTTGATATTACCAGCTAATAAAGATCTTGATAATGGAGAATAAGCAACGATTGGGATATCTAATTCACCTGCAGTTTTAGCCAAACCATTTTGAAGAATATCTCTAGTTAGTAAAGATAATTCAACTTCAGCACCTGCAATACCATGTCTTGATAATTCAGAAGCTTTTGATAGAGTTTCAGCACCAATTTCACTTAGGGTATATTGTTTAATCTTACCAGCATCAACAGCATCATCTAATGTTGCAATGACTTCTTCTAATGAAGCATCTGGGTCAATTCTTGCTGGTTCAAAAATATCTAAGTCTGGGATATATTTGTTAATAGCATCAATTGAATCAGTGATTCCCTTTCTGCTAGTCAATGGTGTAAATGGAGGTTCTAATGAAACTGCACCTTTAATAGAAACAACAACATTTTCACGTTGATGAGGGTATGTGGCAAAAAACGCTTGAATATATTGTAAGTTAATTCTATTGGAGCCGTATAGTTCACCACCGTTAACAAAGGTCTTCTCTGGTAAGTTCTTAGAGATTGCTAAGTTTAAAGCTGCAAATACTATTTCTTTATCCACTGGAACAGCTCTCCATGTCCAGTTCATGGTACCGTAACCTTTAGTGCTGCATCGTCTTAATAAGCTCATTGTTGATTGATTGATTCTTGATAATTGGTAATTCAGGATAGGACTTGAAGTGGGTATTCCATCAGTTTAAATATATTTTGAGATTGCATCTTTCTCTCTTATTTTAAAACCGTTAAAACCAGAAAACCGGATTTAAAGAACAAAATAACTAGAGTGGGTTTTAATGAAGAGAATTGATTGGAAATTGAGAGAAGCAGGAGTTAGCGGTGATGATGGCTAGATCATAGTGCTGTGTAGACGTCTGAAACAGTCCGATGGATACTCAATGGCTTAGGTTCTATATATATACCCAAAGCTTGCAAAGATTTAATCCTCAGTAACACAATACACTAAATAGTAAATACAGAGAAATATTTGAATTGCCCCGATGAGAAATATACACAGAAGAAGTAGACTGAGATTTTAAAGCACCCTTCACCCAATATTGTTTGAGTTGAAACAATTTCTTTTGTAAGAAATTTATGATCCGTATAACAATTTAGAAATTTATAATCCTTATAACAATTTAGAGATGACATTTATCGAGGTCAAGGAAATAAATTAGTCTGTTATTATCAATAAGTATATATATATCTATATGTCAATAATAATGCTAAAAGTAATCATAATAATAATTAAAGCTAAAGAAGGCTAACCCAATACTGTCTTGAAATCAAACAATGAATATATCTAAGAAGAAATGTAATAACTGAACAAGGCAAAATTAGCCTAAATAAATTATTAAATAAGCATAAAACCAACCAGAAGAATGAATGAGTATGAAGCATCACCCCATCATAGAAACTAACCAATGCCTGAGTTTTTGGGGTATCTTTACCAGCACCCGGTTTTGTATGACTATCTGCCAAAGGAGAGCCACTTGTTGACAAATTTTTATTACCTTCACTTCCAATTGAACCATCATTACCAAGTGGGATAATAGTAGTAAATCCAGGCACTGAAGTTGATGTGCCAATAGGTTGACCATTAATTGAAGATGAATCTTTAACAGTAATTAAGCCACTGTTTTGAGGAGTAACAATCAGTAGCCTCAGTCTCTTGTGTTTCGGCAGGACTGGAGTTGAGAGAAGTAGTAGTAATGACAACACCTTGGCCGGTAGTGGTTACAAAAGTAGCAGTAGTAACTGTAGATGAGTTAGTAGCTGGAATAAAACCACTTGAAGTGGAGCAGAATTTGAACAAATTGATGATGAAGGATTCAGAAGTTGTCAGTGTAATGGTAGAATCTGCCATAGCTGTTTCTGTGTAAAAAGAACTGCTAGTTTTGTGATAACCTTGGAATGAATGAGTTTTGATAACGACGATAGAATTACCACTTGAACTAGGATCAGATGGTCTTGGTTCCAGTGTAACCCATAAATATATGATTGTGAACCAAATTTCAAAACAGAATTGATATAATAGTATTGAAGTAACATGAACTTACATAACAGTTCTGCTTCTTTTCAGAAGCTCATCATCTCAACATTGGTTCAAAAGAATCAAAATCTCAAAACACCTGATTAACTGAACCTTTTTTGACCACAAGTCCAGGACTTTTAAGTAGTCTCACTAGATATCTCAAAGTTTTGTCTTTAAAATACAATTTCCAAATGCCAAATTACTGTAATTCAAGTTGATAAATTGTGATATTCATTATGGAAGGGCTAATAATCTTGAATTATATTATTATATTCTTGATATGTGAATGAGTATGATCTATGGGAAGAAACAGTCTTACTTCTGTATTAACTATGTCTATGTCATTCATTGAATAAACAAACTATATGTACCAATAGTCATATTTATTATTCAGAAGAAAGCTAAAAAAGAACCATCTATCAAATTTTATGAATCAATTAATGTTTTACACTTTTGTGTCAATCTCAAAAAGCAGAATCACAATCCACAATTTTAAATTTACCATTCAATCGCACAACAAGAATCAAAGAATTTGACATATTAGTCTTTGTCTCTTCATCATCATGGCTGTTAAAAGAACCAAAAAGAGCCAAAATTCCAAGAGTCAAAACTTCAAGAAACTCAAAGTACAAACATCTAAAATCTCTAACATCAAAAAGCCAAAATATGGCACTTATAAGGCAACGAATAAGTTACTGAATTGTTTTGAAAACTCAAAATATACTCAGAAACAAAATAATTCAACATCATTACATGCTGAGGGATTCAAATCACCATTGAATACCAAAGCTTTTGAAGTGATTGGACCAAAATCTTCTGAAAAACGTAGTATGGCTAGAAAAATGGAAAAATTTGAGTTCAGTGATGATTTAGAAGAAAAAGACGTGCCATTTATTGGATTTGACAATAAAAAAATGAATAAATTAGAGAAGTTAAGACGTGAATTCAAAAAGGATAATAAATCTAATAAAAAATCTACAAGTGGATTTATTGAGACGCTTGAATTTGGACTTGAATTGAAGCCTAAATGTTATAAATGTTATATATGTGATCAAATGTTGAAGAATTTGAAAGTTATTGATGATCATTATTTTTTTAAACATAAAATCATATTTCAAATTTTTGGTGAGAAAGAAAATGAATTTCCCGTTGATGATAATACTTAGATTCTATTGAAGCTTATTTGGTTAGCGGTTGAGTTGCTATTATCAAGATACAAAATGGTAACTAGTGCAAACAATTGATATACTTTTTTATTTTTTTGTATATTAAAATCTATTATTTTAAATATAATTGAACTTTTCTCTTTCCAACACTTTCATCCAAGATTGAATTGATTTCAACTTCACATTTATCAAAAACACCAATTTCTCTTCTTTTACCATTCAAATCATTGAATTTCAAAACATATTTATCTTCATCATATTCAACAGTTTTCAAATCATTAGTCAAATAATCCAATTTGATTAAACTTTCAACACCAAATTTAGGAACTAATACAACGATACCATTACTGAAAATTCTAATAACATAACCCTTTTCAATTTTACCAGTGGTATTTTTCATAACTTGACCAACATAATATTCAATTGACGCTCTTCCAGCAAATTGAGCATTTCTATGTCTTTTATTAATATTTGAACAGATGGAATTCATTTTATCCCTTGTTGTAAAATTAAAATCTAATGATTCATATCCAATTGCAGCAGCTAGTTGGCGATGTGCAACAATATCACAATAACGTCTAATTGGTGATGTAAAATGGGTATAAATATCAACTGCTAAACCATAATGTCTAAATTCTGAATAATTCAATTCTCCTGATGAAAAATATTCTGCAGCCATCATACACCTGGTTGACATAATACGAACTAAATTATTGAAAAACGGATCTTCTTCATCAATACAACGATCTAATGAATCTGCTAAAGCTTTTGAAGATTCTAATGAAATTGATAAATTCTTACGAACTCTTAACATGTCATTCAAGGTTTCAAAGTTAGTTGATGGTGGTGGAGCATGACGTCTTAACATTGCAAATTGTGGGAATTCATCATAAATTTTTCTAGCTACTGAAATGTTGGCTAATAACATGAATTCTTCAACTAATGAATTGGTTTCAAATAATGCCTTGACTTCAACTTCATTTGCATCTGCAGTTTCAGAATCCATATGGACTTTAACTTCTGGTGAAGCTAGATTTAATGCACCATTGTCTAATCTTTGTTGTTTTAATTTTTTCGACAATTTTAATAGAATTCTAACTGAATTCGTTAATTCATCTTGTTTAGAGGAATCATCAATTGCCATTTGTGCTTCTTCGTAACTGAATGCCTTTCTTGATTGAATAATAGATTTATGATAATCAATGTTAATGATATTACCATTTGGATCTAATTCCCAAATAACTGAAAATGCATATCTATCAACGTTTGGTTTCAATGAACATAAATTACCACTTAACAAAACCGGTAACATATCAATTCTTTTATCAACTAAATATGTAGATGTACCTCTTGAAGCACCTTCTGCATCTAATGGAGTACCAGGTTTAACGAAATGAGTAACATCTGCAATATGAACCCCAACTTCATAATTACCATTTGGTAATGGTTTAGCATGTAATGCATCATCGATATCAACACAGTTTGGAGGATCGATTGAACAGATCAGTTTATCTCTGATATCTTTTCTTTTAACTAATTTTGGATCTTGTAATATAGTTTGTTCATCTTTTAAATCTACTGGAACTTTCCAATCATAACCTTCTTTTGGTAAACAATCTAAAACTAATTTGGAAAATGGTTGATATTCAACATCATGTTCTAATAATAAAGCTTCTGTTTCAGTTTGTAAGTTTTCAGAGTCACCTAATGATTTAACAAAATGACCATTTGGGAACTTTGAAGTTACTGGCCATGAATCAATTGCAACACAAATTTTAGAGTTTGATAATTCCTTTGATCTTCTTGTTTTGATTCTAATGAAAGGAGTGTTCTTTTCCATTAATTTGACTAATACATTTTTAGGAGCATTTGATTGAACTGTTGATATTGAATTTTTAGTGATTTTACCAACGTACAATCTCCATGATCTTTTAATTATACCAACAACTTTAGCAGTAGGTTGTAAAGCATGGGGATCAGTGGATAGTTGAGTTTCAGAAGCCAATTTCAATAGACGTTGACGATCTTCATCTGATAATTGAGTAGTATCAATATCTTCCTCTTCAATTATTTGTTCATCATCTTCATTTTCCTCAATGATTGTCGTTGAAGGTTTTTTCCAGAATTTTTTTGGTAAAATTTCAACAATAACTTGGTCACCATTGAAAGATCTGTTCAGATTCTTAGAACCTTGGATTAATAGAGGTTTTTTCAAAAAACCTATACTTATTTCACCTTCATTAAAATTATATGAAGAAATTGAAATATTACCTTTATACAAAGACCCATTTTTTAAACCACCATTCAATCTCGAGATTGGATAATAATCAGAGAACAATTTTTCTTCATTTTTATTGGAGTTATCTTTTAAGTTTGTATCATTTAAATCTAAATCATCAGGAATTAAATCTTTAAACTCTGAATTATTTGGATATAAATCTATGTAATCTGATAAACTTTTGGTATTTTCAGAAATAAGTAGATCTTTGTTATTAGTGATTAATAGAACTTTGATATTTGATTCCTTTAAATGAGTATTATACCATTTCAAAACTTTTAAGATTGATAAATCATCATTTTTCAAGTTGGCCTTTGGTTCAATATAACAATCTTTATGAAATTCATTATGGAAAATAATGAAATTTTTAGAGTCATCCTGTGTAATTGTTCTCAGCCTTCTATAAACTGGGAAATTCAATGCCTTGACTTTATTTAAAACAGTTTGAGTTATGATAACGTTTTGGAAAATCAATGGGTTTTCTAATAAATCAATAAATTTAAGAATAATTTGATGATCTAAAAGTAGATAATGACTACCGATCGACTTCAAGCATAAAGGAGATTCAGAAAGTTTGAAAACTGGTAATTTATTCTCATTGTTTGGTTTGATTATTAATGAACAACTCTCAGTACAAGCCTTTGAATAACATGGAATATCGCTTCTTAAGTAGTGTTCCCTGATCATCTTAGAAGGGTTCCCATTTCTGGAGGAGATGAAAACCTTGGATGTGACCTGTATGTCTTGAGAAAGCCTTTTAACCTGCATGGGATGAAGTTGTGGGTTTGTCGTATTTGGTGTTATTAAGGCGGTAAAGAGAATTTTTTCTACTCGATGACTTACGTAATACACATTAGTCATTACTTACATAATAATCACATGACATTCATTACATAATCAGATATACTAAGTCCGAAAGTCCGAAACCCAACAATTTTTTTAAACGTTTTTGTTTTTTTTTTTGTTGGGAAAATTTGGAGAGTATTTACAAAATTTTGACACAAAAAGCAGAAATGGATCGTAAAAATCGATTTGCCACCATGCAAGCTTTCTTACAGTTCAGCGACACTTCATTTTATTATTTTTATAGTGCAAAATCGCCTCTCTTAAACACTTTTAAGCCTTCTTTTGCTCTCTGTTTTTCCCTTTCAGATTCTCCAAGTCTTCAGCTCCAAAGTGTTTCACTTAAAAACCCGCAAAAAATCGCTTTTAAAATCTTGAAGTTGCTCTTAATTTATTAATTTCTAAAACTGAAAACAACTCAATTGACACTAAAATAACAAAAAGTTCACTCAAAATGGTTCAATTAGTTAACGTCCCATGTGGTGATGCCAAACCAGGTGAAACTGCCCCAAGAAGAAACGCCAGACTTCCAAATCTAGAAGTTCTTACCAGACCCTTAGGATACAAATCTTCAACCGTCTATGAATTTGTCTGTGAAGCCTTCAGCAAACGTCCAACCGGAAGATGTCTAGCTTACAGAGATACCATTGAGGTCCACAAAGAGCTGAAAAAAGTTAAGAAGATAATTGATGGTGAATCTGTTGAAATCGAAAAAACATGGTTATACTACGAATTATCTGATTATAAGTATGAAACTTATGACTTTGTCTTGAAGCAATTTCATGATTATGGTAGAGGTTTAATTGAATTAGGACTGAACTCTGATCACAAACTTCATATTTTTGCTTCCACCTCCCACAAATGGATGAAAAACTTTTTAGCTGCCCAATCTCAAGCAATCACAGTTGTTACTGCTTATGACACTTTGGGTGAAGCTGGTTTAACTCACTCAATTTTGCAAACCGAATCATTCGCAATCTTCACAGACAATGCATTATTGAAAAACTTGGTTAATCCATTAAAAAAAGCTGAACACGTTAAGATTGTCATTTATTCTGAAAAGATTGATATTAATGATAAAAGACAAGATGGGGAACTATATCAAAATGCTAAAGATGGTTTAGATGAATTGAAAAAAATAAGACCTGATATCACATTTATTACATTTGATGAAGTAGTTGAACTAGGTGCAACCAAAGGTAAAGATATTGTTCCAAATCCACCAAAACCAACTGATGTTTCTTGTATTATGTACACTTCAGGTTCTACTGGTGATCCAAAAGGTGTAGTTCTAAGTCATGAAAATATCGTTTCAGGTATTGCAGGTGTTACCTTCATTATGGACAGAACTTATATCAATGAGAAAGATAGAATTATTGCATTTTTACCACTAGCTCATATTTTTGAATTAGCATTTGAATTGATTACATTTTATTGGGGTGGTATTTTAGCCTATGCTAACGTTAAAACAATTAGTGACATCTCAGTTAAGAATTGTGTTGGTGATATGAAGGCAATTAAACCAACTATTATGGTTGGTGTTGCAGCTGTCTGGGAAAATTTGAAAAAAGGTATCTTGGGTCAAGTTGCTAAACAACCTTCTTTCACTCAAAAGTTGTTTTGGGCTGGTTATAATTATAAATTGAGTTCTTGGAAAATTCCTGGTTCTGGTTTCTTAATTGATCATATTATCTTCAAAAAAATTAAAGCTGCTACTGGTGGACATTTGAGATATTGTTTAAATGGTGGTTCTCCATTATCTAAAAATACTCAGGAATTTGTTAATAATTTAATATGTACAGCTTTAATTGGTTATGGTTTAACTGAAACTGTTGCTAACACTACTGTTTTAGACCCAAGAAACTATGAATATAATGTTCAAGGTACTCTTACTGGTGCCGTAACTGTCAAATTAATTGATGTTCCAGAAGCTGGTTATAAAGCCTCTGATAATCAAGGTGAAATTTTAATCCGTGGTGGTCCAGTCACAACTGAATATTTCAAAAATGAAAAAGAAAACAAAGATGCATTCACTGAAGATGGTTGGTTCAGAACAGGTGATATTGGTGAATGGACCGCAACTGGTGCCTTGAAAATCATTGATCGTAAAAAGAATTTGGTCAAAACTTTGAATGGTGAATATATTGCTTTGGAAAAATTAGAAAGTATTTACAGATCAAATCCTTACGTTTCAAATATTTGTTGTTATGCTGATATTAACCATTCAAGACCTATCGGCATTATTTTCCCTCATGAAAATGCATTAAAAACTTTAGCCATTGAACATAAATTAATTGAATCAGCTTCAGATGAACTTCATGATGATGTTTATGAAGACCCTAAATTGAAAAACATTATCTTGAAATCATTGATTGAAACAGCAAAATCTCAAGGTTTAAATGGTATTGAGTTAATTGAAGGTTTCACCTTTGTTCAAGAAGAATGGACTCCTCAAAATGGTTTTGTTACTTCTGCTCAAAAGTTACAAAGAAAGAAAATTTTAGCTGCTAACCAAGAAAAAGTTGATGCTGTTTACGCCAAAGGATCCTAAACAAAATATATTTAGTTTGTTGCTATCAAAAATACTTTTGTGTATTCTTTTTATGGACCATTTTTTTCCCAGTTTTTCATCTCAATCTATTATTTTTCTAGCACAATTTTAGTTTATTTATAATATTTTATTTATTCAAATAAACCAACAAAACACAGTGCATAACATCAATGGAAACCATTGAAACTAGCCATTCACAACAATCTTGTTTTTTTTCCCTCGCTTTTAATATTAATGTCGTTTCATGTTAGTCATTTTGTGTTTTTTCTTCATTTATTTTAATTCATGTCATGATTGTATTCAGTTTAGTTGTATTTGATTAGCTACGAAATAGTAATTTTGTGAATATCATTCATTTTCTATTGTTACCATATTTTTGTTCATATTCTTTCATGCTATCTAAACAAATCCTATTGAAATCTTTATAATTATCTAAATATAAATGATGACCTGAATTATTAACAATTTTGAAATCAACTTTATAATCTTTAATCAAATCTTTTGTAATTAATCCACCTTCTTTAGGAATCCAATCATCATCACCATAAATCCAAGTAGTATCACAATTAATCAATTCTTTGACTCTATTAATCAATGGATCTCTAGGAACACCACCAACTGCTAATATATCATTCAAAAAATATTCACCTGAACCCTTTGAATTGAAGATTGAATAAGTATATTTATGTAACAAAATTTGTTCAATTTCACTTAATTTTGAAAATCTTCTGAATGACCAACCTGATGTCAGTAATGAGCCAAATGGGCCTGAATTTCTAACTAAACTGAAAGGTGAAACTCTTTGATCCCAAAGATATTCAAACCATGATGGAATGTTCTTTAATGGTGTTGATGGTTTGATTATACCTGCTGGTGAAGTCAATAATAATTTCTTCACTAAATTGGGATATTTTTTGATGTATAATAAACTCATATATGATCCTAATGAGTGAGAGCACATTAACATCTTATTGATTTTTCTTTCAGATCTCCATCTTTCTAAAGAATCTATAAAAAATGTCTCGATCGAATGTTTATTCAAATTGGGTCTTGAAGAACATCCATATCCTAATAAATCAATTGAATGAATTGCCCAATTTGGGTTTGAACTTAATTCATTAAAATTTTTGAGGAAAAATCCTAAACCCGCTCCATAACCATGAATCAAAACGAAATGGTTTAACTCTTCATATGGAATGTCATTTTTAGGCCTTATAAAAAATTCATTAATATAATTTCCATCACCAATATCAACTTTCAGTATTTTTGATTCTCTTTCAAAACCAAATTCATCATCCTTGACTAATCCATCATTATTATGGAACGGTAGTGTTGATAACAGTTCATTTTGAACACGAT
Organism: Phaffomyces antillensis; assembly: GCA_003707195.2. Taxonomy (NCBI): domain Eukaryota; kingdom Fungi; phylum Ascomycota; class Saccharomycetes; order Phaffomycetales; family Phaffomycetaceae; genus Phaffomyces; species Phaffomyces antillensis. Next base: position 135,720 of record PPNI02000017.1, read on the forward strand.
CCAAATCTTTACAATATGTATAATCTTTGAAACTTTGTGATATACTTAATGGGAACAGTTTTTGAGTCAAGATCTTAGAGATCGGTATCGCAATCGGTGGAGTTGATCTTCTGTATTCACCTACTTTGGTGGAGATATGTCCAGATTCTAATGTGTTATGGATCTTCTCAGATGTTTGGAAATCTGCATCGGTAATTCTATTATTGTGCGTTGGTTTGGGAACTGATGAAGTTGATGAACATCTAATCGATGACCTATTCGATGAAGTGAGTATCGGAGTAAGCCTTGCAGTAAGTGATGTTATTCTACCTGACATTATGATGACATAACCAAATGGAGGAGATCCTATATATTTTTAAATCTGAAGTATTGAAATTTTTCGAGTCTTCGAGTCGATGTGGTTATGTGTCAAAATTACAATTATTTGTATCATTTTTTTTTTTTTTTGTGTGTTGGGCCAATTATATATTGAATTTTGAATTTGAAAAACTTACATAAGCAAAACGGACTTAGTAGTAAGTAGTCAATACTTTAGGAAGAACTCAGCACGAAGTATCAGAAATTCAGAAAGGTTACAGTTATTGGTTATTCCAAAAAGGTTACCAATGTAAGAGACACTCTAGTATTTACTGAATCTTTATTATATAGCAGATCTTCATAATGAAAAAAAAATTGAACTAGAGCAAATTGAATACCAATTTAGTGAGAATGAGCAATTAATTGAAAATCAAAAGAGCAAATAACTGACTAAGAAAAAGTAAGGTACCATGAAGCCGTAGTTCTATATAAGACTGTGGATTCCTCCAAAACTCTACATTTTTTCTTAAGATTTGGATTCTTTGGTTTAGAGCATCATTGCAATTACTATTCAACCGAGCCCAAAACACTCTAATAAATCAATTTACTAAACCTTACACCAGAACTCAAACCCCTGATAGATTAACCTGGTTGGCTATAATATGTATCCAATTTCCAATCCGAGGTTTGAACAGAGGATTATGAAAAAATTCTGCCTCTCATAAACTCATGGATTGGTTGAGACTAATCAAAATTTTGCAGCTTAATTATGTACTGATCAATCTGATAATATTTATTGGGTTTGTCCCAAATTCCAATCTTATCACCGTGAAAATAAATTCCCGGACTCTGATCGAAAAACTTGTCTGCCTATAATTGTCCGAAACCAACACAGGCAGAATTTAAGTTTATTTTTCAATGTCCAAAAAGTCCACATATTATATGTTAGAAAATCTGGACTTCGTTCTGATCATCCTTGATATTTTCAAGATAACCTGATGATGAATTCTGATGGTCAGCAGTGAATGTTGTAACTTGTTAATCGTGAGGGGGTTGTAACTTGTCATACAAAACCAGTGTGTTATTACGGATTTGATCAAAGTTCAAAACTTGGATTCAATACTACGTCCTTTGGTTATCTATTCGGCAAAGTGTGTTCAATTTTGAGTCTTGATCCAGTAAAGTTTGATCAGTGTAATAGTGCGAAATACTAGCAAAAGTTCCATCATGAATGTCAATTATAATTGTGGTTTTACTGGTAGTGGATCAAGCTGAGAACTAACGGTTTGGCAGATTCCCTCTAAGTTTTACAAGAACATATATATAACTAGTAGAAAATATTGGTTTGAAACGTTTCAGCACAGGTATTTGACATTTTCTACTAATCATGTCCAGTGTGACAGTGTTGAGTCCAGTCCTTCCCAGAGTCTCTCTCATCATGATGATCAAATTTCCTTTGACTAATTCTAGTCTTCTTCAACAGCTGTCTAAAATACGAGTAAAAGTACATATATGTAACATGGCCATACTCTAGAGACTCGAGAGTCTGCCTGTGTAGTATAGCTCCAGCTAGTACGAGATCACAAAAGGCTAATATCTAGCGTGTCCTGACTGTAAAGTGGGCACTGTACACCTCTTTTTTTTTTTCGTTTAATTTACTGAAAATTCGGGACAAATAGGAAATCCAGTCCATAAAAAATCTTTTTCAGGCCTTTAATTTAATTACATAACCTGCATATAATCTCACCAATCACGGTTCGAGAAATCCATCTACGTCCCTTTGATGAATCAGATAATTCAAATAAAATATCAAATATTTTCGAAATGACTTACGCTACTGATGATTTATGTTATTATCTATTTGAATATTAGATGTTCAGAATATATCTTACTTGACATGGACCCTTTTAAAATATTAAGACACCACCAAGATGTCTACGAATGTGCCAATATCCAAAAATAAGATTTTTTCAATCTATAGTTTTTCCTTCAATTCTCAAATTGTAGATTGTTGAGATAAAATCACTTATGCCAAGACTTGTCCCAAAATTAAGCTTATAATCGATTAATATATATAAGCTTTTTTACAAAATTTAACGTAGGTTGCTGCAAGTCAACGGTGAAAAAAAATCCGTCCTAACTCATGACTGGGCCTGATCGAAGCTTTTCACCAATTAAAATTCAAGATGGAATATATATAGTGGAACTTTGTCCCTTTGTGCTTCTTCCTGTTGCATATTGGACTTTGTGACCGCTTTAATCGACATATTTTTTGGACAATCACAATATATATGCCATGTAGATTTTAAGGAAATCTTTTTCATGAAAAGATTTTATATTTATAAGTGAAAAGTTCCCACTTTTTAGCTATTACTTTAAAAAGTTTTTCCAAGTTAAATCAAGATGATTGGCTTTAGAAATTTATTAGCAAGTTCTGCATTAGTGGTTGGTGTCTTTGCTAAAACCCATACATTTGATTGGACCACTGGCTGGGGTAAATACAATCTAGACGGTCTTCAAGAAAGAGATGTCATTACTTGTAATGGTGAATTTCCATGGCCAAACATTGAAGTTGATAAAGGTGATACCATTGTTATCAATTTAACTAATGGTTTTGATAATGCTAATACCTCCCTGCATTTCCATGGTATATTTCAAGAAGGTACTAATCAAATGGATGGTCCTCAATTGGTTACTCAATGCCCAATTGGTATCAATCAAACTTTCACGTATAACTTCACTGTTAATCAACATGGTGCTTATTGGTACCATTCACATACTGGTGGTCAATATATGGATGGTATGAGGGGTGCTTTCATTATCCATGATACTGATCCTGTTTACGTTAAAGGTGTTGATTATGATGAAGAGATTATTATAACTTTAACTGAATGGTATCATGAAACTACTGAGGAGCTTCTTCCTAAATTCTTGAATGTTAATAACCCAACTGGTGCTGAACCAATTCCTCAAAACTTTTTATTAGATAACACTATGAATTCCTCAATTTCAGTTCAACCAAATACTACTTATTACATCAGATTGCTTAATATTGGTGGTTTCACGTCTTACTATTTCTTCATTGAAGATCATGAAATGACTGTTGTTGAAGTTGATGGTGTTGATGTTGAAAAGAATACTACTGATCAAATTTATATCACTGTTGCTCAACGTTATTCTTTCTTATTGACAACTAAAGATGATACTTCCAAGAATTTCGCTATCATGCAAAATGTTGATCAAGATATGTTAGATACTATTCCAGACGAGTTAGTTGTTAATGCTACTTCTTATTTAAGTTATAATGATGATAATGCAAAGCCAGAACAATACTATGTCGATGATTATGATTACTTAGATGATTTCTTTTTGACTCCAGTTGATAAAGTTGAATTATATGCTGAGCCAGATCAATCTATTGCACTTGATGTTATCATGGACAACTTGAACGATGGTGTTAACTATGCTTTCTTTAACAATATTACTTATGTTGCTCCAAAAACTCCAACTTTATTAACAGTTTTAGCTTCTGGTGATGAAGCCACCAACGCGGTTATCTATGGTTCAAATACCCACTCATTCGTTCTAGGATATCGTGAAACTATTGATATTGTTATTAACAATCAAGATACCGGTAAACATCCTTTCCATTTACATGGTCATGTTTTCCAATTGATTTCAAGAGCTGCACCAGTTGATGATGATGAAGATCCAGTTGCTTTCGATTATGATGATCATGAAGATTTCCCAGAATACCCAATGATGAGAGATACAGTTTATGTTAATGCTCAGTCTAATATGGTTTTAAGATTCGAATCTAACAATCCAGGTGTTTGGTTCTTCCATTGTCATATTGAATGGCATTTAGAACAAGGTTTAGCAATAACCTTGATTGAAGCTCCATTAGAGATTCAATCTAATAGTACCCAAGCTTTGACTGAATCTCATTTGAACAGTTGTAATGCTTTAGGAATTAATGTTGAAGGTAATGCTGCTGGTAAATCTGATTTAACTGATTTAAGTGGTGAAAATATCCAACCACCAACAATTCCAACAGGTTTCACTGCTAAAGGTATTGTTGCCATGGTCTTCTCATGTATCGCTGGTATCTTAGGTTTAATTGCCATTGCCGTTTATGGTTTATTAGATGTTAAGAACATTGAAGAAAAAGTTGTCAGAAATATGAATTTGAATGCAGAAGAAATCTTTTTAGAAGAAGATGATGATAAGAAATCTAACGGTTCTTCATCTAATGAACCAAAATAAGTTCTTCAGATGATGTTTTTTTTTGTTTAAACGCTTTTTTGACTTTTGTACTTGAACATACTAATATATATTATAATTTTTAATGATGAATCTTTAATGTAGCACTTATGTTGGATATTTATTTATGGTTAATTGATTACTTCGAGATTTTTGAGCTTAAAACTTTGAAGTCAAACAACTTATAGGTCTAACTTTCATGCTAGCAATCACTGATTACTCATTACGTAATAATTACATAAGAATCTGCGAAACTGATAATTTCAGAATCTCGGTTATATTAGTCCAACCAATACTCTAATTCAGTTTTGACATACACTACTAGAGATCGAGCTATTCTTGTGTCCGTTAATCACCAATAAAAGAGCAGAGAATTTATTTTTGAAGCACTAAGCCTCATTGAAGCAAAGAAATGGCCAATATCCAAGGACTTTATTTAGCTGATGATAAAGAGTATGTGGAAATTATTTTGATCAACTCTGGTTCACAATACTAACTTTTCCCAGCAATCTGATATTCGAATATCCAACATCCTCCAACAACCCACTAAGCTGGAAAACGTTACAGAGTACAATCAAGGGAATTGACTCCAAACATATAGAAAATGATTCAATCATTGAGGTTTCTTCAATCTATTCCATTTATAAAGTCTCAACCAAGCGTGTCGTGTTTTATGCCCTTATAGAAACTCCAGATGGTAGTAATCAGTCATTAAGACTGAACACTTTTAAACAACATGAATCATCAGATGATGGCTATGAAGAACATAGCGACGAAGAAGAAGAAGAAGATCGATTACAAATAACGAAATCAGAAGTCGATGAATTCAACGTTTTTAACCCAAACATGGTCTTTGTATTTCTCAACAAAATTAATAGAATTTTGATTGATTATTTTGGAGCCCCATTAAATCCAATCAAAATTGAGGCAAATTATGATATCATGTGTAATTTGATGCAGGAATTAATCGAGGGTGGTTATCCATACATCACAGATTCCAACAGATTAAGAGAACTAGTACCATTCCAATCATCATTTGGCTCAAAGTTCCTATCAACCACGAATCAATTGGCTAAAAGCTATGTCAATTCATCAGCTTCTCATAGTTCATTTACCAGTTTTGATTCAGAGTCATCATCAAAATTTCCATGGAGAAAGTCAAATGTGAAATATACAAATAATGAACTATATGCAGATATCAGAGAAGAAATCAACCTTGTCTTAACTAAATCTAAAAAATCTTCATCAAAATCTTCTAAATTTAAAGGATCTTTCAATAGATTAATTCCAACAGTTGTTTATATCAAAGGTCAAATTGATTTAACATCCCATTTAAGTGGTGTTCCTGAAATTCAACTCTCATTGAATTTGAATGGTCATTCATTAGGAATCCCATCATTTCATAGATGTATTAAAACAGAATCATGGATTGAGAATGAGGGACTATTATCCTTTGTTCCACCAGATGGTAAAACCACAATCATGAATTATACAATTGATCTCGATCAATATCCCAGTATGAAGATCTTTAAAAACATAGGATTAATTAACATTGACTATAAAGAAGGGTTAGGCTTGAAAAATAATGAATTTGAAATTACATTAAGCATTAATCTTCATAAAAATGTAACAAAGGTATCAAATTTGAAAGTATTAATAAATGTGAAAGATGAAGGAAGTTTGAAAACATTAAGGTTGAGTCATGGTGATTTACAAACAAAATCAAATGGAAATTTTGAATGGACTTTTGATCAACAGACTAATTTGGGAATCAATCCTGTTTTAAGAGGTGTTATTGAACCATTTGAAGATTTTAACTCTGATTCACAAATGAATCGTGATGATGATGATGAGATTGAAGAAATTCAGAAACTCCCTGCAAATGTTAAATTCCCTCATTCTGTTTCAATGTCTTATAATCATACTGGATTGTTGCCTAGTGGAATTAGAGTTGGTTCTTTGAAAATCACAAGAGGGTTGTCTGAAGTTAAGCCATATAAAGGTGTTAAGTATATTACTAATACTGGCGATTTCATTATACGATAATCGACAAATCACCTTTTCAAAACTTAAATTTTTGTAGTTTATTGACGAATAATTCTACATGTTTTGACATATAAGATTAGTATTGATAGAAAATATTAATTGGCTGAGTAATAAAACGATTCACTTCGAAAGCAATTTGCAATCAACTTAAAAAATAAGTTTGGTACGACCTGAAAGAGAATATATAAAAATTATAATAGAAATAAATGAGAGCTAGATAGAAAAGCTCTTAATATGATGATTCAGAAAAAAGAGAATTTTGAGATTGTAAACTAATCAAAGCTCTGATAAATCTTATGTAAAAACGTACCAACTTTTAAAAGTACTTTATGAATAATTTCTTGCAATTCATGATCAATATCAGCATAATATGAATCATCACAAGGAGTTGCAATAGCTTGGAATAGGAAAGAATGAGGATAGTATTTTGCAGCTAATGATTGAATTGGACCATATCTTGTAGAATATCTATCAAATGGAGCTTCATTAATGACTTTTTGACGATCAGTTGCACCTCTAAAGAAAACATCTTTTTTAGATTGAGGAAGACGAACTTCATTAATCTGGAACAATAAACCAGAATGACTATATGAGGTCGATCCTCTTGTTCTAAACATTGGTGGTAGTTGTGGGACAGGATCGCTGCCTTGAATAACTCTTGTCAAAGATGGAGCTGGCAAATCACCACCATTTGCAACGATCTTAGCATTTTCAACAGTATCGAAAAGTTGATCAGTTAATTGATTGAAAGTTAAGTCACCAACTCTTAAAGATGAGAAAGTAACAACGATTGGATTGTAGCCAGAAAGAGCAAAATCCACTCCTGCTAAATAAGCATAACCACCACCTAAAGAGTGACCAGTAATATGTAGTTGGTAGCCATCTGCAACGTATCCTTTAATATCCTCATCAACTTCATGAATGAATTTGGAATAACTTTTATAAATACCAGAATGGACATGAGGTATTAAGTATGAGATTGTATCACCACCACCTATTTTGAATCCATTGAAATGCTCTGAATCTGGATTCAAGATAGGTCTATATGTGACACCATTATAAGCAGCATTAGCAGCCCAGTCACCTTTGGAGCTCGTACCTCTAAATGAAACAGTAACCTTTTTATTAAGATGATCAGCTGCAACAACATAATTACCAGAGTATTGTTGAGCTTTAGGATCTGGTTTGAAGATCTTGACAACTTCAGTATCAACAGCAGAGGTACAAAATTTCATTGATGGACATGATTCAGCAACAGGACCTAAGGTAAAGTTTTCAGCAGGTTTGGAGCTGCAATATGAAATCTTTGCCCAATGAGCATTTTCATTAAGCTCATCGTATACAGCGTTACTCCAACCATCAATTGAATCGGTGACTTCTTTTGAAGGGAAACTGAAAACCCCATTGGCTAGGAATTGATCTTCGTCATCAAAGCTGAATGCGGTAATGTTGAATGGTAATTCAGCTTCAAGAGAATCTGAAGAGAGGTTGTGAGTTGGTAGACTGACAGCTGATTTGAGTAAGTAAGCAGTGACACAAAGTCTAGTATTGAAAAGCATTTTAGTAATTTGTTCGTATTTGTTTGAGAGATTACAAAAGAGAGAAAAGAACTGATGAAATTCATGGGGACTCCAGCTCTTTTTATACTGCGAGCTAATTCCTTTACTGTTTGGTTTTCAAACTCATCATGACAGAATTTTATTTAGACAGAAATTTACTTTAAATTAATCAACATAATAAAACAAGGCGCTATCATTGAAAAAATGAGTATCAAGGTGTTGGACCACAGCACTACACGGAAATTGAGGGCTTCCTATACAATTGAGTCTCCAGTGGGTGTTGTTAAGGAGCTCTTGGACAATGCAATTGACGCTGGTGCTAAAAGAATGGAAGTCTCTATTGATCATTCAACCGCTGGCTTGAATTACATTCAGGTGGTCGATAATGGAAGTGGTATCCCAATAGGTTCAATGAGACTTGTCTGTTTACAACATACAACTTCAAAGATATCAACTATGAAGGACCTACTGAATTGTAAAAGTTTGGGATTTAGAGGTGAAGCGTTGTTCTCAATTGCACAGTTGGTGACGAGAGGTGGTTTACAGATACAGAGTCGTGAAGAATCTAGCATGACTGGAATTCAATGGAAAGTTGATGAATGTGGATCAGTTATTAAAGAAAGTACCAAAAAAGTGTCGTGCGCTGTTGGAACAATAGTTACTATCAAAGGATTATTCAGTAAGTTTATAGTCAGAAGAAAGTTTTTGATGAAACAGGCTGCTCAAAATCGTCAAAATATTGAGACTCTAGTCAGACAATACTGCTTATGTTTTCCAGATATCAGATTTGAACTTAAGAAAGTTGATGATGGATTAAAGATGCTTGGTCTTGAAGTGTTCATCGTTGGAGAGTCCAGATTACAAATCTTAGGAACTGATGTCAAATTTAAAGATGTTTTTGAGTTGGAGTCCTGTATAGTGGAGTGTATTATCACTCAAACAAACACCTCCAAACAAATCAGAGTACTATCAATCAATCAAAGATTAATGAATTTATCATTGGGCATTGGAAAAGCTTTCACTAAATCCATCAAGTCTGTAATTGGTGATCATTACTCTGAACTTTCTTGGTATTTCAATTTCAAAATCAACAATGAATCAGTAGCAATAGATTTAAATATTGAACCTAAGAAAGATGATGTTATGATCCCAAATTTTGAGTCAATAGTTGAGATGCTTGGAGCTGAGTTATCAAAAAGATTAGAAAAAAACGGAAAAATCCTCTTGCCCTCAAGTCCAGTATTCTCTAGCTCTTTAGATGATACCACACTAGTTCAATTGACAACACCTGCTAAAAAAATGAGTGGAGTATATGTCACTGATTTTGAAAATACACATCCTATTAAAACAGAAGTCTTGTTACCAAAACATGATTTTGACAGTGATAAAACACCACCTGGAGAAGTGACTTTTCAAGATGAAAAGACAATAGTGGATGAGAAGTCTGAAGAGGTTGAAGAAGGTGAACTTGATAATCACACCAGAAATATTGAAACAGATAAAAAATATGATTATATTTCCAAAGAGATTGATGATGAGTGGTCCACAACCATGTATCAAAGAATATCATCAAGAACCAATTCTTCACAAGGGTCTAGTAATAGACAAGAAATACCAAGTGATGAAGATTTAAAAATTTCCAAAAACTTGGAAATATCAAATCCCATCATCTTAATGAAAATGAGAAACAACAGTGTAAAGAAAACACAACCATTAAAAGATTCAACAAATGTTGTCAATAATGTGACGCTCAAAAACCCACTCAATATAAAATCACCAACACCAAGATCAAAAAGTCCGGCATTCCAAGAGCATTCAACACCAAAATACACTAGGCCCCCAGAATTTCGTAATTTGCTAGAATATACGGCAAAATCAATGACACAAAGATCAAACTTACCAAAAAAAAGAAAAATAAATGGGCTTTTCTCACAAAGTATTATTTCTGCACAATTGAATGGCCTTTCTAAGGCTCAGAAAAGATTAAATCAATTTAATAACCTAAATTTTGTTGATTCTACAGAAAACAGACCGATTCAGTTCCAAAGATTCAAGACAACTGATATCAAACAGCCTAAGATGAGCCAAATCCAGAGATTGAAGACAATTCGTATCCCAGAAAATCAATCATCTATTTCACCTTTGCAAGTACAAAACCATACCATTACCATATCAAAAATCAAACGAGAGACTAAACCACTTGAAAATTTTGACCAAGAAGATAATTTACAAGAAGTTCAAAGAGCAGTAAAGTATACTCCATCAACTGCCTCTCAATTAGAGATCAAGACATGGCTTGAATTTGATTGTCCTAATGAAGAGACCCTTTTCAATTTTATCAGTTTTAGAATTGAAGGAGATGATATGTGTCTACGTAAAGATTTACTAAATGACTGGTTTACCCTCTATTGAATTGATTCTAACTATCTATTCATTTTTTTATTACTATTTATTACCGAATCTTAATAGACTACAAGAGCCAATCTTCTATGTAGATACAATAGTTAGAGGCTTGTGACTAGTATAATCACTCAAAAAGTCAAATCAAGGGCAGATAAGTACCGAAAATAGGCCTTTCAAGGTATAGTATGGTCAGAGTTTTACATCGAGCTTAAGATTGGATCTTTTCCTCTGGTAAATCAAGACACATAGTAGTGAGTTCTTTTAAAATGTGAGGATGACGAAGTTTCTGGAAAAGTCTTGTTATACTCTCAAATCATTATGTTTATTCAACCCTTTGTAACTAGATTTTGCTTCAATGGCAATTTTGAGATGGTTTCCAATTGCTGAAGACTCGAAAAATTTAAAAAATTTAACATCGAAACTTAGACTCTTTAGTTTTCCAGATTCGATGTTCCTTCCATTGAAAGCTTGCATATTTTGGGGATCCTCACTGACCTGCAAAAAATACTTTTGAGTTTGGTAAAAGAAAGGGTCTTTGAATTGAAGCATTTTGAAATTAGCACTAGTAGTGACTTTAGTGTAATACATTGCTAAGGTCTCCAGATTAGGAATATATAAGTCTTGACCTGAATTATTGTTGGTCTGAAGATTTAGATACTTCAAAGAATCAAGGTTCATTCTTACCTTTGGTGATAATTCTGGAGAAGTATACTTTGAATAATGAAGTAACTCTATGGAATTTGTTTTGTAATACTTGGAAACATTTCTGATATCCTCTAGTGTCAAATTTTTCACGATATTGAGTAAAAAATCCTCTGCTAAGTCTCGCAAGTTGATCTTCTACTCAATCCTATTCCACATGTTTACCAAAAACTTAACGCAGCAAGCGTTGGTATTATTTGTGGTTCAAACTATTTTTGTGGTTCAAAACAAGCTATAAAACACCGGATTTAACAAATCAGTGATCTCGGATTTAGATCTGACACATTTTTATTTCCGAAATGAAATTTGACAGGTCAATCATCAATCTGTGAAATGCCCTGTCTGGAAGGGAATAGGTGACCATATCACAAAGATTCTTGATACTGAATTTATTTGAGAAAATCTAGAAAGGGGGTCAGAGTGGTAATATATATATATATATATTCAGCAATTTTTCAAAATCTTTATTTGATTTTCTTTGTTCTTTCATTTACAAAACGGCCACTGTCGTATAGGTAACATATAGACCAGTAATACACAAATCCTTCTAAGTCCCTCGCAGTATTCCAATAATTATAACAAGAAACTGAGCTGTAGACATCTTTGTCAATATTCTATGAAAATAAAAACCACACTCATTGTGCTGTGTATCAGACCGAGCTCATGAAATAACTATTGAATATCAAAAGAAAAAACACTATAAAGGGAAAAAGATTCATTGGCTTCTGGCCATATTTCACTCATAGTTAATCCAAAGGAGATCTGACAGTGAATACCACCAACTATAGATGATTAGGACTCACAATCATTCGCAATACACATGAGATCACCGTTGCTGTACATTTTCTCAATAATTTTAAGACAAGTTTTGACAAGTTTTGGATCTAAGTAAAATTTTGCATACTTCTGGAATGATATCACTTGGTCCATTTTAATCAAGATAAAAGATCTATTTCTACATACAAACCTGTATATTTTAAATTTCTTGTGATGTAACTACTTTATTAATGACATGGTGTTCATCAATTGTGAAAAATTTCATTTCATCAGAGTCTGAGAATAATTTAAACCGATCCAGTATTATATCAGGATCCGTCTCAACTCCTCCAGTGAAAAGTGTCTAATAAATTCCAGCAATATGGAATAGTTAAATCAGAGATCGAAGTCAATAATTCAAACAGTTTTTGTAAACAAAAAAATTAATCTTCTATTATGGGTATAGTGCGTCTACCCCACATCTCCGAATTACTGATTTAGAACGTAGTAATTGTGTACTTGTTTCTCAAAGAACTTCCTCCTTAGTTCATTGATAAATATATATGGGAATTCGCACTAATCTAAAATTTCAATCGGAGTTCTTCCGATTTCAACATTGAAATGCAATAAAGATTGTAATAATGGTCTATCAGTTTTCATAATTTCTTTCAGTTCATCTTTCAAACTTTCATGTTCTTTTTTATTATAATTTCTTTTAGTTATTTCAATGACTTTAGGAATCTCTAAAGTCGGTCTAATTATACGTTTAGAGATATCAGAATTCTTTTTGATATCATCGTTCTTGTTAATATCATCGTTCTTCTTTATGTCAACGCTCTTTTTAATGTCAACCTTTTTACTAGAGTTAACCTTGGACTTGATCTGTAATTTATTAGTTTGGTTTATTGATTCATTTAATGATTTTCCTGGGGCCAAGGACAACTTTTTTTCGGGAAATTGTGATTTTGATAAAGTTTTTGTATTCTCTTTACTTTCACTAAATCGCTGATAAGCATTATCAGTAGCTTCGCTCTGAAGATTCTCAAGCTTCAAACTATTAGAGTTTGAGTTTCCTGAGTTCTTAATGAGCCCAAGGCTATCTTTATCCTTGATGGTATCAGCTTCAGACTTAGTGGTTTGATTAATGCTAAAGTTTTCAATATATTTATCAACTCTTTCTTTAAGTGCAACAACTTTCTTTTTTGTTTCAAATGGATCATCTGGAATATCTGTTCCTAAATTCTCTAGCTCTTCGGAAATTGCAGCCCTTTCTCTAATTTTTGATTCAGATATTTCACTAGCAGCAGGTTTTTCATGCAATGCTTCAAATTTCGTAATGGAGTCATCAAGCTCCTTCAATTCAGCAAACAATATAGACCTTCCAATAGACTCAGTAAATTGTGAATTATGATTCTTTGATGATTTCTTGTAAACAGATGGTTCACTCTGGTTTTGAAAATTGTCAGAATCTTGAAACAACATTAATTTTTGCACAATATCATATTTTATGTCATCTGATGCTAAAAAAAGATTCATAAAATCAACGAAATTGTTGGCTTTTCCATATTCTTCACTTCCATTAGCTTCATCATCCTCATAACTTTCATCGTATGAGTCATCATAATCGTGGAAATAAGGGGTCCCATCTTCCTCTAGAGTGATACGACTTTCCCAATCTAAATCTGCTAGATCAATATAACTACTATCTGAATTTACCGCAACACAATAATTAAGCGAAGTTACATCAAATTCACCAAAATCCAAGTCTTTAACTTTGTAATCAATCACAACACCTTCCAAATATGGCATATTAGATAAATCAAGGGCGAGACGATCCATATGTTCTAATTTCGAAACACATTGTATGATTATATTTTTTAGTAGAGGGGCATCTAATTTGAAAGTTTTTTCTACCCTTTTATTACTCATCATTCTATTGATTGAGATATCATCAAACCATCTGAATTTCTTCAAACTTGGAAATTTCACTTTCTTAAACATAACATCTGGTTCAAGAGTAGAACCTGTATCAAAAGTCATCCCACCAATTTGTAAATACTCAATAGTATTCAAGTTGACAATATTTGTATGCAAGCATGAGTGAGCACCATAACCGTGGAGGTATAATTCTTTCAAATTTGGGAAACATGATGCAAATGATCTATAATTTTCATTCATACCACAACTACCAAATTCTGAACGTAATAAGTATAACTTTTTCAGATTTTTGCAATGAACAGTGGAAATTAGCGTGCTGGTAGAGAGTTTTAAACACATTGTTTTGATTTTAGGTAAATTTCTCACTTGATTTGCTGGAAAATCATCATCATCATCTAAATATTCTTCATTTTCTGTTGTAAATTTCAAGTTGTGTACTTTTTCTAAACCTTCATAATTGAATTTTGATTTTAAAGGTGTGGTAGAGATAATTTCTAATTGTTCTAATTCAGAGTCACCAATTGATGATAATATTGATTCAATGAACATTTTCTCAAATTTTAAAATTGGTTCACCAAATTCATGATCCCATTCATAACTAAATCTTTTCAAAGCACCAAATAATAAATTTTTACCAACAAAGGAGCTTTTATTCACAGATAGATCATTAATCACAACGGAAAATACTTCTAAATTTGGTAGATTGAAGTTCTTTAACTGAAGAATTTTGAATTTAGTTGGGTTCCCTTCAGTTCTAAAGATCATTGATAATTGTTTAAGATTAGGTAGATCGAAATTCTCAACGCTAAAGTTATTTGAGACGACACATAAATTAATTAAGCTATTCAACTTCAACATGAATTTTGGAGTTAGGGTAGCAATGTTAAGTTCACGGTAATATAAACTAACCAGATCTGGGAAATGAAGTTTTGAATTGGTGAAAATATCAGAAAACTTCAGTATTTTTTTGAGTTTTTCACCTTTTGGTGTAGTGTACTCCTTTATATTTTTTGTATGATGAGCTCGATCTGCATACATGATGTTTTGACTTCCTAAAAATACAGCACCCAACACTTGAGATTTATTATTGAGTCTTAAAAGCTCTAACGAAATGTCCACATTCTCCTTCGTCAAGATTTCAGTATAGCCTGGGGAGAATTCAGCTACTGGAGCACTTAATGGGTATCCAACATTCTCTAACTCATAATCTACATAATGCACTTGAAATTGACTGTTTAGTCTATGGAAACAAATAAACTGTGGATTGGTATATTTTTGGTATGTAAGATATTTTTCAAACTCATTGACTTCAATCAGCAAGATCCTACTGTTGTTATTAAGTTTTACAACCCCTTTGTCCTTATTCGTTTGTAAGCTTGACAATTTAGTGTATTTATTTGGCTTTCCATCATCTCTTTTGAAATATCTGATAGTCTTAGAGTCTGAAAATAGCTGGAACTTGTCAGGGAGTATCTTGTAAACATTTAGGACGTCCTCCACTGACAGCTGACGCATTATTGTGAGAAAAGCATAGTCCGGTAAGGCGTGGATAGTCACCATTGGATTCGTCTGGGACTTATTATTCCGATGCTACTTCAATTTTGTTGATAATTTATTGAGACTTTTTCATCTTCGGAGATATTCGGATTTATTTACTTAAAGAATATAGATCTGTCTTAATTTAGGTACATAAAAGCTCTTGAATTGAACAATTTTGAATTTTGATGGATCTGATTCACTAAAGTAATGTAATTTGAATGATTCAAGATTTATTGTATAAATGTTTTGAATGTTTATACCAGTTTACTTAGTATTGAAGATGTTTCAATTGTAGCTTTTGAATTTAAATCTTGCTTGTCCAACACCATTAGTAAATTCTATACAGGAGAATTTATCTTTGATTGGATATAAAACTACCAATATCATTGGTAGATCAATCATCATAAAAAAAGTTTCAGTAAGTTTCACCAAGTTCCACGGTCATTTTAATGTCAAATATATTCGCAAATGATGACTCTAAAGTCGCCCAAGTATTTGATAACCTAACGTAGTTCTGAAAGTTTCTTCGATTTTAAGCTCAAAATCTTTATAAGTATTAAAACAAACAAATTGTTTCTTTGATAATTTCATGAAGTCTCTAATTTTTTTGATATTTTTGATCTCAATTCAATGGATCTTCTCGGTTTAATTGGCTAATGTTCTCATTTTTGTTTGAAGTAAAGGCATACTTTAAAATGATTTGGATTTCAATATCCTTTTAGTTCCACCTCATGTGAAAGATTTGATCTCTTTTCTTTCTGAATTAAATCAAAACAGAACTCTGTACACTTTTCCAGCAGCATCTTCCACTGAATGTTTTATGTCATTTTACAAGAT
The DNA here is from genome assembly GCA_003707195.2 of Phaffomyces antillensis. Taxonomy (NCBI): domain Eukaryota; kingdom Fungi; phylum Ascomycota; class Saccharomycetes; order Phaffomycetales; family Phaffomycetaceae; genus Phaffomyces; species Phaffomyces antillensis. Next base: position 152,060 of record PPNI02000017.1, read on the forward strand.
CTTATCTGTCATCAAGCAATGCCATAGAATTCGATTTATGTCTGATTCACTGAATAATATCTTTCCAGACAGATCCGATCTCGTGAATGATTTCAAGTAGTCAAATTCTTCATGTAAAAATTATCACGATATTATGCAATTTCCAACTCCGTCATCTAGTGTGTTATTCTGATTATTTTCTCTATGGTTTTGGTTGCTATTGTTGTTTTGTGTTCCATTTCTTAATATCTCTTGAACTTCTTGATAAGATCTTCTGATACTATCTGCAATCTCAACATCTTCTTCTGTTCTAGGTACATTTATTGGCATTGGATTTACTTGCTGTGCAGGTCCGAGTCCAAGATCAACAAGTACACCTTCTAAATTTTTGATCTTATACACATTCAAGAGCCTAGGATTGAAATTCTTACATGCCAAAGTTCCAATTTTATTATTAATTATTAATCTCTTCAAACGTGGATTATGGAGAGCATCAATTACTAAATCATTTAAAATCTCCTCAGGGCGCACTGAAACAATATGAATTTCTTCTAATAATGGAGCTTTAAGTGTTATTCTTTTACAATAATCTGGACCGAAAAACATATCACTATAAGAGTTATCATCAAACCATTTAAATTTCTTCAATTTAGGGAAACTGACTAATCGAAACATTGTACCTGGATCATTTGTAAATCCGGCTTCTAAAGTTGTACCACCGAGTTGTAGATATTCAACAGTAGGAAGTGAGACTGAATTAGTATGAGAACAATGATGTGCATGATATCCATTAATGTATAGTTCTTTCAATTTAGGAAAACAATTTTGAAATGCTTTACAGTGTTCATTCATCACACAAACACAAAATTCAGGACGTTCTAAGTATAATTTAGTAACATTTCTATAACGAACCAATGGTGGTAACTTTTCCGGTGATAATGTTATACTTAAGGTTTCAATACTGTCCAATAATATTATATTAAGTGGCGATGGATCTTCAACTAGGGAATAAGTTTCATCATGCACTGATAGCCTTAGATTTTTAACTTTGTATAAACCTCGATATTATTTATATCTTAATAATGTATCTGAGATTATTTCAAGTTGATTTAATTTGTTTTTACCAACGTAAGATAACATTGATTCAATGAATTCTCTTTCAAATATATGTATTGATGTTGTAGGACCCATTGAGTCCCATGAATAGCTTAATCTCTCAAGATTATAAAATTTGATATTTTCTGAGATAAACGAAGTTTTCATCAGTGGAAGACCATGTGCCATGAAAGAGAAAGCTTTAAGTTTAGTAACTATTATATTCTTAATTTGAATAATCTTACGTTTTGCAAAGATATCTGCTCCAATGAACGAAATTTGTAGAGTTTCAAGATTTGGTAATTTAAAATCACCAATATAAGAGTTCGTTGTTTTGAAATCCAAATGTTTCAATCCAATCAAGTTGAACTTCGATTTAGACACAGCATCATCTGATGTGATCACTGAATATGTCATATTATCTAGATTTTCAAATTGGATTCTATTATCATTGAAGGCTTCAAAAAATTTATACTTCTCATTTAAAGCATCCCCTTTTAATGGAATCCCTGATGAGTTTTTAAGATATGGATTGTTATCAATAAATTCAATACTTCCATCAGCAAGACAAAAACTAAATCCTCTGTTCCTAAGAACGAAGAACCTAACACTCTTTTTGAATCGTCTAATGTCACAAAAACCTGTGAGATCTTCTTCTTATCATCACCTGCTAAATCTTCATCATGAGGATCCTTTAACCCCTTGTATGTTACCTCATATGGCCATCCTGTCTCCTGTAATGTCTTTGGAGAGAATTGAACTCGATATGAGACTTTGAACGGATGGAAACAGTAAAATTGGGGGTTGATAAATCTCTCATATCTTAAGAATCTGTCAATTCTGTTGATTTCAATAAGGATGACACAACGTCCATTACCTATCTTTGTCTTTGACTTTATGTGCTTTGATTTTTTCAATTGTGTGACTTTTGGCTGCTTTGAAGGGTCTGAAGTCTTGAAGTATTTCATCTCTTTAGCGTCTGAAACCAACTGGAACTTATTTGGAACGACTAGGAAAAAATTCTTGATGTCCTCAACGGTGAGGTACTGAACGATTTTCAGGAAGAGCTTATCCGGTAAGTCTGAGATGGAGACCATTGCTTCAGAGGGAGTTATTATATCGTATGTCATCAAAACTAGTTTATTTACACAAACATTATCTTATTTGATTTTCTATAAATTACACACAAATTCATTCATTTCGGGCAACACAATAAGCATCAGACACTTCAATGGCCTCGTAAGTTCCTTGTAAACTAGTCAAAATTCTGTATTCGTAGGCATAAATATCATTAACTGTATGTGTTTCAACAACTTGTGATCTTTTCTTACCTCTTCTGTTATCAATATCTTCTATTCTAACATAAGTTAAAGAGAATGGAGGTGTACCTTCAAATGAGAATATAATTTCTGCTTGATCACCTTCATGGATATCTTGAATTATAGAGTCACCTTGACTAATTTCAACCGATGGAATTGGATGGATTAATATGTCTAAACGATCTGAAGTTTCTTTGTTTTCAGGTAATGTGAAATTAACAACACAGTTTGATGAAGAGTCTTGGATTGATATGATTTTAACAATACCTGCTTGTGATGCATATCTAACAAATTGAGTTGATGATTCAACTGCCTTTAATGTAGTTTCACCAAATGAATAAGTCAATGAGAAAGGTGGGGTACCAATTAACTGATATCCAATATGATCACCAACACAGTAATTGATACTTGGATCTAATTGGTTGATTTTTGGGGTATCCGAAATTGATATTGAAATGTATTCATCATCTGCAAAATTATCTTGGATACAGCCAAACGAATCAATAATTTTAACAATCGTAACAATATGGTTACCAAGTTTTAAACCACGATATAATTCTTTCAAATTTGAATTATTTTTCAAGTTTTGTAATGTGATGAATTCTGATTTAGAGCTTGATTCATGATATACTTCAAATGTGACTGTATATGGACCTTTACCTTCTAATACACTCAAATTAATATCTTCTAGACTATATTCTTTCAATAAATTGGGTGAGCAAGTTCTGTATGATTTTCTTTTATCCTTGAATCCTCCAATTGGAGACGGATTAACTAGTTGTTTAACGACAATTGGTTCCATTGAATGATTAATTTTATGCAAATCTTGTTTAGAGTATAATGAATCATAAATACCATTGATAATATATTTATACTCACCACCTTTTTCATTACTCAATCTGATTGACGCAAATTTAGTCGCAACAGACATTTGCTTGGCTGATTTACGCCCACCTGGACTAACAACGGTATAATCAATAATGAAAGGCGGAGACCCAACTAAAGATAAATCAATTGAATCTTCATGATATTGACAAATATCAGATTTGGAAAAAATATTTTCTTTAATTTTGGAAACTTTATGATGTTCAGAAACACTTAATGATGGTTTTGGATTATATTGAACTTCATACAGATCAGATGAAACATCGACAACACCATTACATCCAGAATCTTTAACAGATTTTAATCTATAGTAACCTGATTGAAAAACATCTAATGTTGCTTTAGCTGAGTTTCTAAATTGTCTTTTAGCAGTTGATATTAATTTCTTAGTTGAATCTAAAACTTCATATTCAATATCAAATGAACCATCACCTACTAATCTAAGTGGTAAACCAACTTTATCACCTTCTTTAATCTTAACAACGGTAGATCCGTCAAATGGACTGAATCCAACAGAAGGAATTTCTCTTCTGACTTTGATTTTAGCATCAGTACCGTGTAGATTAACTAAACATCCAGATTTATCTTCAACAGCAGTTAATGAAACAATGTATTCGCCACCTAATTTAAACTCAGGAGTAACAATCTTATAGTTCAATCCATTAATCTTCTTAATATTATATGATGTTCTCTTGTTCGTAGAAGTTTCAATAATATCATAATCTAAAGTAAATGGAGCTTCACCTTTGAAAACAATTGGAACGGTACCAGATGAACCTAGACATAGGGCTTTATTCAAATTATGATGACCTGAGATTTCAGCACTTGGTTTAACTCTCATGGAAGTTTTGAAAGTATAATCTTTAATTGGTAATAATTGAATCGGTGTTTGGTATAAACTATCTTTCAAATTAATGAATGTGATTTCGTAACTACCTTCTGCAGAAGGTTCATAAGTGTATCTATATCTTGTACCCTGGGAAACCAACTTCTTAGATTCATATAACTGTTTGCTATTATCTGACCCAACTCTGAATATGTTTTGTTCTAAAGTGAAAGGTGGAGTACCAGTAAATGTGAAATCAAACACTAAACCGACTTGACCAACACAAGAATCTGTGATCGGTTTATGAATAACATTTAGAGTTGGAACAACAGGTAATGAAACTGAAATTGATGACCGGCCATTGATTATAACTGGACAATATCTTGAAGTTGCTGAAAGTAAAGTATAAGTACCTGGTTTATCAATTGGAATTTCATCACCTGAATTATGGAATGTATGTTTAATGATCTTATTCTCTTTTTCATTTTCACTGACAAATTTAATTTCAGCCTTAAATGGTCCAGATTTAGAATTATCTTCAATGTTAACAACTAATGATTTTTTAGTCTTGGAATTCTTGTTTAACTTTTCATTTAATTGAATCTTTGGAGAATCATGAACATGGAAAGTATGCAATAAATCATATTTTCTGAATAGTTCATCATTTGAGTTCAAGCTTTTTGTGTAGTTGACAACATTACCTAAACCATCAACAATTTCTTCAATTCTATAACTGTAGTCACCCAATTCTTTGATTTGATTTTCTAAGTCAACTTCAACTGGTGTTGTTTTAGCCCACGTTAAATCCTTTAATTGATCCGAACTTAGATATTTGGATGATCCATAATTTATTAAAGGGCTTTCAAAGAATTCAGGTTGTAAACTTTGATCATTAAATTCATGAACAGCAGTATTTATCATTTTTTTGTATTTTAATTTAAATGGTGGAACACCTTCAATTGTGAATTTAATTCTATCATTATCACCTAAACATCTATCGTTTGGCAATTTTTCAATTTCAGAGATTTCAACAGATGGACAGTAAGGAACAATGACACTTGAACGATAGTTTCTTAATCCTAAATATGTTGAGTCTAATACTTGTTTGATTTCATATAAACCGATCTTGTTAACAGGTAGATTTAAATAATGAATATTTGGTCCATAAACTGTATCTTTCTCATATAATGAATTGATATTTCTAGTGTCAAATTTCTTTATATCCCTTTTAGTATAGTTGAGTAAAGTAGTTTTACTTGTATCGAAATCAGTGTATTTAACTTGGATAAAATCAATTTCTGAAGTTGAATTTAACCTAATAGGGATATTTGTTTGATAATTAGTGGCACCTAGAGGCAAACAGAAGCTTTCTTGAAATGGATTTAAAAGAGCAGTATTTTCAGGTAAAATTTTGATAGTATGAGAACCTTTGAAATGTTGTGAAGAATCATATTTTTCTGTGTTTATTGAACCACCTAAAATAGTTAAATCTTTGCTGTTTAGTCTTTTCCAAGCTGTGAATAAAATGGTGGTGAAAGGGAAACTCAAATTGCTAGCTAAGAACAAATTGATCAAAAGCAATAACAAAATTTGTAAAATGACTATCGTTTTAGAGAATGTTAAAGATGTGATTCTCAATGCAGGTAAAAAATAAATGAATGCTGAATCGAAAAACAAGTATTTTGCTATGAAATTGAAGTGTTGACTTGGGAATCCGATTATAGATGAGACATTCATATTGTTTTTCAATAGGATCAAATCATATAGTTTATACAACTGGATAATTGAAAATAAAGTAACAACAAATGCTCTTTGAGATCCTATATCTAAGATCGTAATTGGTATTAATGGCTGTGATTGAGCATGGTAAAGTCTTTGTGGGAGTTTTGATACTTTGATTGATGTATCTGGATATGAATCGGTGATTGATTCGAGAATTGGATCATGTTTGGATTCTAGGTCTTGTTTAGCACTGTACTGTATTTGTTGTTTAGCTAGTCTTCTACGAAGACCTTCATCTGCTGCATAGAGAGTCTTTTCTGTGCGTTTTAGAGGAGTGCCGTAGACCTCACTAAGCCTCTGTCTTCTGGATCTTTCCATTGTAACACTCTTGATGCTTCACCAGCAAATTTTGAGCACTATAAAGTAACGAAATCTTGTTTATTCTTTATTTTTACGATTTTTGTTTATTTTTTTTTTGTTCTGATGTGATTTCGGTTCGGACCACAGCGGAATATTCTCTGAGTTCGATCCTGGGCCGCAGCCTTTTTTGAAATAGAAATTTCAAATTCAATACAAAGATTATCGAAAATATGAGTATTAAGTATTCTTCATATTTGTCATTGAGTTCACAGTTTAAGCCATGATGTCCAGACAGAGAGTCAGTGATATAATCCACCACTACATAAAGTTCATTGGTCCCGGCATAATGGTATCTGTGGGCTACTTAGACCCTGGTAATTATTCAACTGCTGTTGCAGGTGCTGCTAGTTATAAATACAAAATGTTATTCATCACTTTTTTATCAAATCTGTTTGCTGTGTTACTACAGAGTTTATGTATCAAACTAGGGTCAGTCACTGGGCTGACACTTCCGCAGAATTGTAGGAAACATTTCCCACCTTGGTTGAATTTAACGTTGTTTGTGTTTTCTGAGTTTGCAATCATGGCTACTGATCTAGCTGAAGTTTGTGGTACCAGTATTGCATTAAATATATTATTTGGAATCCCATTGTTGATGGGTGTCATTATCACAGTTGTTGATATATTAGTCATTTTAATGTTTTATAAACCAGAGACTCAATCAATGAAGAACGTTAGAAGTTTTGAATTTTTCATTAGCCTGTTGGTCTTAGGAACTATGGCATGTTTCTGTTATTTATTAACACAATGTGATATACCCAACAAGTGGGAAGTGTTTGAAGGGTTTTTACCTTCAAGAGAATTGACTGAAGAAAAGGGAACATATTTGGCATTAGGTATAATTGGAGCTACAGTGATGCCACATAATTTAATCTTAAATAGTGGATTAGTTCAAACAAGGTTATTAGAATATGATTTACAAAACAATATCAAAAGAACTGATCCAGATAAACCATCAATAAGAGCATTAAAATATAGTTTGAAGTACTCATATATTGAATTGATTTTCAGTTTATTCTTCATTGCAACTTTTGTCAATTCTGCAATCTTGATTGTTTCAGGTTCAACATTATATGGAACTCCAAATGCTGATGATGCTGATTTATTTTCCATCTATGACTTACTATCTGAAAAGATTTCACACTTTGCAGGAATAATCTTCGCATTGTCAATGTTAATGAGTGGTCAATCTGCTGGTATCACCACCACAATGACTGGTCAAATGGTTAGTGAAGGTTTCATTAAATGGACATTGGACCCTTTCACTACAAAGATGCTGACTAGGATTATTAGTATAGTTCCTGTTATTTTTGTCACGTTGTTCTTTGGACAAAAGGGGATCGCTGATATTTTAAATTTATCACAAGTTATATTATCAATGATCTTACCAATGATTATTGCACCATTGATTTATTTCACAAGTTATAACGAGTTTATGAAAGTTGAGATTTTTAAAGAAGATGAAGTTTGTGGTGAAGTTGATGAAAGTTCAAGTTTGTTATCTGGGGGTAATAGTACAGTTCTGGCATCAAGTCCAGATAAACCAAAAGTTATTTATTTTACTAATGGGAAGTTCTTGACCTCAATTGCAATTTTGACATTTCTGGTTATTTCATTCTTCAACTTTTATTTGATTATTGCATTTTTAAGAGGTAAAGATGTTCATTTTTAACATCATTTTTTTGTCCTACATATCATATAAATTTTAAGGTGTTGTGATCCAACTTGTTTTATATTATTTTTACACTCCTTTTCTATTATTATACATTTGATCATCTTCTAGATTTGTTCTTCTTTTTAGAAAATTGTTGAGTAGGAACTGGTAAAGTACCGGAATATTCAGTTTGTAGAATTGGAATTGCAGTTGATGGTTTTATCGTTGGAACTTTCTCACTTGCATTTATGATTTCTGTTAAAATTCTATTGACTTTATGATATATTTTAATTTCTTCAGAACTTGGCTTATGAACACCATTCTCTATTTTTGATTCTTTCAAATCATTTAATTTTTCTAATAATCTATTAACAAATTCACTTTCTGTACCGTTTCTAAATGCCTCAAATTCATCTTCGTCTATTTCATTACTTGGAGCCCATTCATAAAGGTTTTCCAAACTAATTGGACCAATTTCTTGTTCAGTTTGTTGTTCTTGTGTTTCAGTCTTTATTTCTTTAACAGGTTCGGCATCTTTCATCTCTTCATCTTTTTTAGTTTCTTCTTTATCAACGTTTTTATCACCATTAACTTCCAGATCTTTCAACAATTGTTTATAACCAACATGTTCCAACCATAATCTAGCTTTAGCTTCTGAAGAAACAACGCTATTTTGTTCGTCAATAACTGGTGCAAAAGTTTGGAAATCCGATTGTTCTAGCCATTTGGATGTAGGCAATGAATACCAATTTGGATGTAGAAATGTATTTAATATTTGTTGTTGATCTGATAATTGAGCTATCCTATTAGATATTGGTGATATTGAGCTTAGATTACTTTGAACTGGAGTATGTGTATGAGGTAAAACTTTAGTGACTGAGAAATTGGTGTCTAAAGTTGATATATCCCTTTCATCTAAAGCAGAACGTTGATTTAATGATGTGAATATTGGAATATTAGATTGTGTGGTTAAATAATAAGCCTCTTGATTTCCCAGAATGTAAGAAGTTGAAATCTTAACAAAATCTTGAGATAAAAGTTCATCAAAGTCAGAAATATCATCTTCCAACTGATTTAATGGTTTAATGTTCTTTAATTCATTGATTTTGATATTCAACCTGAATGATTCTCTCATTATAAATTCAGTTGAAAATTTATAAAATCTATCGACTTCAATGTAAAAACTGGATCCGATTTCTAATTGGTGCAATAAGATAAATGCAGATAGCCTTATATCATGATATAATGGATAGATTGATTTATAATAATTTGAATCTATTCTTTCCTTGACACTTGTAGATGGGAAATTCTCTATAGCATCAATGTAACTTAGAAATGTTTTACCAATCAAGGTTGGTTGAGATTCGTAAAAGTCCCTTGGGATTCTAGTTTGTAGAACGTTTGAGTTAGCATCTGATCTGTACGGTGAGTTAGTAAGAACATGTTTTAATGTATAAGTATCTTTAAACTTACGATATTAACACCGTTGTTATGTTTTTCAAAAGTTCTGATGCGACACCAGTCACTGTAAATAGTAAAAGTTAGTAAAAAAAGAGCACAACTAAAAATAGAGTTCAAGCAATACACACATTTTTGCTTTCTAGATCTGGTCATACTAAAAAGAGAATCCAAATTGGGTTGTTTACTGCTTTTTTAGTTGTTTTGGCTGGTGAAATTGTGATTTGTTTTGATTTGTTTAGGACTTTTTTTTTCGTTTTTCCGTTTTTCGTTTCGCGAATTGTTTTTTTTTTTCAATTTGGGCAGTTACGAAGTTGCATCAACAGATGAGTATAAAGAGCAGTTACTGATTCTTAATTCTACACTTTCAGTACTCTGATTATTTATATTATCACTCGTTCTCCCATTTACCTGCGATCTTGTTCTGCACCACTTTGATTGGTGGAAGATCCCAGCCAACACCACCATCACCAACAGAAGCACCATATCTTGGAACAACATAACAATCTCTCTTATTAGCATTGATCAATCTTGGTGCATAAGGAGGACCCAAAGGTTTGGAATATGTGACTAATCCAGTATCTTTACCAACATTAGCTAATGCTTTACCACCAATATCAACAAGTGCCTTCATTCTAGTCTTTGGCAGAACATTTGAATCTGGTCTATTATTTGTACCTAAATTAACAGATTGATAAACAATATAAGTTGGTGGGATTTCACCAATGTTACATAATACTGAACTTGGATGAATGTAAACGTATTTAGAACTTTCTTGTGTTGATTTAGTTGAAAAAACTGTAACATATGGCACATTGATTATCGTGGTTCTATTGGTGATTTTAACATCTGAATCAATGAAATCAGCTCTGATTGCAACTTGATCGACAAACCCAGCAGTGATCATTTGTTTCATCAATTTCACTTGTAAATCACTTGGTACACCTAATTTCAATTCCTTATCTGTAACAACTGATGCAACATTTTCCTTAGTTGTGATTGATTTGACTATATACATGACTTGTTTTCTCAATTTTGAAATTTCTTCCATTAATTTAGGTCTTAGGAAATTATTATGCAAAAATGCTGCTTTTTTATATTCTGGAACATGATCATATGCACAAACTGCACTTAATAATTTGAAAGCATCACTATATTTATCTAGTTTACAGAACATTTGTCTTGATTTATAAAATTTAGCACGAATTTTCTTTTTTCTTTCAGTTTCAATTGGATCTTCCTTTGGTTCTTCAATAACATCAACATCACTGTCATCTTCATCACCATTTTTAGAAACATCAACTTTAGGTTTGATAACTTCAACAATACCGAGTTCATTTTCATTAATGAATGGATCACCAACTGAAAAAGCTGAGACTAATGATACAATATATGGTAAACAATCATGCTGATTACCAACAATTAACATTTTAGCATATCTTGGACTTATTGGAAAAAAACTAATATTTCTACCTAGTTCTGTAATTTGTTTATCTTTATTTAAAGCACCAAGGTATAATAATAATTTCTCAGCTTTATGTAATGTTATTCTTTCAGGTGGAGTTGGGAATGGGAAATTAACAACATTATCAATACCCATACTTTTCATTGATAAAACAACACTTTCAATTGGCATTCTTAAAATTTCAGGTTTGGTGAATTGTAAAAAATCACGTTCATAAACAGCTGATGAGAATAATCTATAACAATGACCAGGTCCAGTACGACCAGCTCTACCTGCTCTTTGGTCTGAACTTGCTTTACTAATCCAATCAATTTCAAAACTTTGAACACCAGTCTTTTCATCAAATTTACGTTCTTTGGCTCTACCTGTATCAACAACATATCTAACACCGGGAATAGTTAAAGAAGTTTCAGCAACATTGGTAGCAACAATACATAGACGACTGCCTGCTGGTGGGTTTTTGAAAACTTTCATTTGTTCATGAGTTGGTAATAATGAGTATAATGGTAAGACATATAATGGATCTTTATCAGTTTGACCTTCTTCTAAAGTTTCTTCAAAACCTTCTTCTTCTTCATCATCATCATCTTCGTTTATTTCACCATCATCGATAATTTCATTCTCATTATTAACTTTAACACTGAATTCAATTTCTTCAGCTTCAATATCTGCTTGTTTTGAATTAATTTTCAAATTTTCAGGTTCTTTCTTTTCTTGTTTGAATTTTTTTGAATTTGGGAATGGGAATTTTGCTTTTAATTTCTTAACTAGTGATGTGATCTCATTTTGTCCAGTCATAAAGATTAAAATTGCCCCTGGTGGTAATTTTTGGTGAATTTTACAAGTCTTCTTGAATGCTTCTTCCATGTAATCATGTGAAGTTCTCTTACTGAAATGTATTGAAACTGGATATTGACGTGCTTCAACTTTCAAAATTGGGGGAGGCGATGCGAATAATTGTTTGTTTTCACTGAAATCTGCAACTCTTAAAGTGGCTGACATGATTATTAGTTTCAATTTCTTATATTTAACAGGATCTTTCAAATTTAGATCTGCTCGTAATCTAACAACACGACTTAACATCCCTATTAAAATATCTGTGTTAATGTTACGTTCATGAGCCTCATCAATAATGATTGATGAATATTTCTCCAAGATGAAATCAGTCATCATTTCTCTCAATAAAACACCATCTGTCATGAATTTCATTCTTGTGTTTGGTTTAGTAGTAGAATCAAACCTGATTTGATAACCGACTTTATCACCATGGTCACCTAATTCATTAGCAACTCTTTCAGACATAGAAACTGCTGCAACTCTTCTTGGTTGTGTAATACCAATCATACCTGGATTTTCAGAACTTTCAGAGGAACCATACCCTGATTCATATAAGAATTGAGGAACTTGTGTAGTTTTACCGGACCCAGTTTCACCACAAATGATTACTGTGTCATTATGATGAATAGCTTCCATTATTCTATGTTCTTCAGCAAAGACAGGTAATTGCATACGTTGTTCTTGAATTTCTTCAGATCTCACAACATTGACAAATTCGGCTTTTCTTTTACTTTGTTCATTGATTGGGATGTATGATTCTTGTGGATTATCATCTTCTAAATCTTCAGGACGATCAACCCTTTCGTAATGGATGTCTTGTAATTGTGGAGCACTAGGAGCTTCACGACCTTCAAGTTTTCTGACTTGTTCATCAGCCCATTCTTTGAATGCTTCAGCTTTGGAACTTAATGCAAATTTTGAACGTTTTTCTTCTTCTTCTTCGTCACTCTCTTCTGATTCATCGTCATGGTCATCCTCTTCTTCTGATTCATTATCATCTTCTTCTGATTCATTTTCATGTTCTTTTAATTCATTTTCATTTTCTTCGGCTCCAACTTGTTCTTCAGTATCAGATTCTTCTTCACTTTCTTCTTCTTCACTTTCTTCTTCTTCATTCTCTTCATCATCATCTTCTGACTCATCTTCATCGTTTTCAGAAGAAATGAAATCTTGTTCGTCTTCTATTTTATTTTTACGTTTTTCTTCAGCTTCAAGTTTGGCTCTCCAAGTATAACTCTTCTTAGCACGTTTAACTTTCTTGATGTTATCAAAAGCGAAACCAAAACCTTGTCCACCTTTTTCCTTTGGTCTTAGATCAACAAATGAAGACTTGACAGCTTTATCATCATCATCATATTCTTCTTCTTCTTCTTCTTCATCATCAGATGATCCAAATTTCTTATTATTATCATCTTCATTTTCATCAGATTCTGATTCATCATATCCATCACTATTAGCCATATCAGCATTCCAGTCATGAACTTCTCGCTTTTCATATAAGATTTCCTTTGTACGATCATCACCTCTACCTTGTCTTTCTAATTCAATTGCTTCAATCATATCCTCCTTTTTAGTCTGTCTACCAGTCCCCAATAATTTAGAACTTTTCAATAATGATGTATCAAATTTAGATTCTTGTAATTTATCAATCAAGACTTGCTTTTCTTCTCTTTTCAATTGATGATCAATATATTTATCTAATCTTTTTCTTTTAGCTTTTGAGACTTTACTCTCTTTATTTGGCCTGATTTGTTCCTCCAATTTTCTCTTTCTTTCAGCTTTTTCCTCTGCTGTTAATGGATTTAAGAAATCCGCGTTTGGATTAACTTCAACATCAATTTCATTAACTGGAGTTTCTTTATTCGTACCATCATCTAAATGACGATGAAATTGCTGCTGTCTTGCAGCTTTCAACTTGTTTTGTTTAGCAACCATCCCTGAACGAGCAGCCTCATTGAATCTTTTTCTATATTTACCCATTTTGAAAAAAGATTAGAAAACCACAAAAGGATTAAACCGATCACTACTTATAAGCTCATCACATATGTAATTTTTTTAACCTTACATAAAATTTTTTTGTTGATGATTGCTGACGTAACACACCTCGAGCTTCTTCTACCAACAGTTGAGTCTCTAATTGAGCCAAATGGGAACAGTCCAGGGGGTGGAAGACGGCGTGTACGGCCTAGTTGAGAGCCCCAACATCAAGCAGGTGCGGTTTGGCGACTTCACCATCGAGACGTGGTATGGCAGTGCTGTGTATTTCTCAAGAGATCGAAAGACTTTGGGATTCAGATATTCTCAGTTGGAGAACATGTCTAGAAGTAAGACGTTGGTTAACAAAGAAGAGGTATGGCTGGATACGTTGTTTGTGTGTGATTACTGTTTCAAATACACTGAAGTAAAGAAAGAATTTGAATCCCATTATCAGATTTGTGATTACAAGTATAAACAACCTGGGAAAATCGTTTATAGAGATGATACTAAAACAATAAGGAAAGTCAAAGGTTCCAAACATAAACTATTCTGTCAGAATTTATGTCTCTTCACCAAACTGTTCCTTGATAATAAATCCATTTTTTTCACAGTTGATTATTTTGAATTTTATATCACTTATGATAATGAAACCAATAAACCAATGGGATTCTTCTCAAAAGAGCTTTTATCACCAGATCGAAACAATTTGGCATGTATATTGGTATTCCCACCATACCAAAGAAAACAAATCGGCACTTTATTAATCTCATTATCATATGAATTGTCAAAAGCAGATAATCTGATCTCAGGTCCTGAAAAACCGTTATCACCATTTGGTTTGGTTGGATATTTGAGATATTGGAACACTGTACTGGCGAGAGAGTTCCTTCATGGAGAATTCAATGGTTTAGATGAAATCACCGTGCAAGAAATCAGTGATGTCACTGGGATACGGCAAGATGATGTGATTATTTCTTTAAAGAGTATGAAAGTTTTAATGGAAAAAAATAAAAAAGTTTATATTCAAAGAAAAGTTATTAAACAATGGGTTATTGACTTGAAAATTGATTTGAATCCAATTATTTCAAAAGATCATTTAGTTATCGAATAAATACAAGTACAGTTCATCAAATTATTAATTTCTCTATTTACATCATACAGTTTCAAATAACATTTGAATTTCTTCAACTCTTCTTTTTCTTCTTTCTTCTTCTTCTGCTTCCACTGCTTCACCAATGGTTCTTTTTCTTTCTTGAATCTTCAACATTTTTTCTTCTATACTGCCCTCCATTATAAATCTAACAACTTTAACACTATTATTCTGCCCAATTCTATGAACACGATCAATTGCTTGATCTTCCACACTTGGAGACCACCAAGGATCACACATGAATGCCTTTGATGCTTCTGTTAAATTCAATCCTACACCACCTGCTTTTAACGATAGTAATAACACAGTGACACCTTGTCTTGGTTGCTTAAACTTTTTCAGTATTTCTGTTCTTTTTTCCATACTTAACCCACCATGAAATTTCAGGACTCTTAAACCATTTTCTAATTGTAATTCACGTTCCATTATTTCTAAATAGGTTGAAAATTGTGAGAAAACAACAACTTTTTCATTTGGTGATGTATCTCTAATAACTCTAAGGTGTGATAATAATGCATTCAATTTAGATGATCTTAATGAGTTATCAAATTTTTGTAATATATAGTTAGTATGTTTATCTTCCTTAGTTTCATCGTTTTCATTTTCTTCTTCGTTTGTGAATAAATTAGATTTTGGCTTTAATAATTTTGAAGTTGATATTTCAGTTCTGCAATTTGGACATAATACAGGATTTGCTTTCAGTTCTTGATAATCTGAATGTTCTAAAATACAAGAAAGACAAAAAGCATGTCCACATTGAGTGAATGCAATATTTTCAAATGTGATTGGTTGAGTTGTACATATGGAACATTCTAAATCTTTCAATGATGGGAATCTTTCTAAAATTGTGTCTTTGGCGAATATTAGTTCATCAGGCTTGAATGAGTCTCCTTTACTTAACAAATCATCTGGGATTTTGGAAAGATCTGAATTGACATTATTTAAATCTTCATCCATTTCATCATCTTTTGATGAATTGATTAAATCCATATGATCACATAGTTGTCTTAATCTCAAAATATGGACTAAGATAGAAGTATAATTCTTCAATAGATCACCTCTTTTGATACCTGCATTAACTGATGATTCAGCTTGGGCTAAGAACCAATTATATAATTTTGATTCTTTTGGACTGAACTTGATTCTTTCGATAACGACTTCTTTAGGTGGTAATTCCACTAATGGTTTCCCGTTCTTTCTCATGTTTTTAGTACGACGTAATAGAACAGGTTCTAAGATCGCTTGAACGACATCTAAGGCTTGTTTATAATTTTTCTTTTCAAATGGTGTAGTGACAAATGTATTCCAATATGATATATTTGACCATGGTTCTAATTTTAAAAATTTGACTAATGAATATAAATCATCTAATCTATTAATGATTGGTGTTCCTGTTAATAACCACTTTCTTGATGCTTGGAGATCATAACAGGCTTTAGTTGTTTTATTGTTTCTATTTCTAATATTATGACCTTCATCAAGAACGACTCTAAAAAATTTAACACCAAATAAACCAATTACTGTTGATTGATTCTTTTGTTTTATTAATTTAGTCCATTCATTTTGAACAGTACCATAAGTTGTAAAAACGACTAATGGCGGTACTTTGGAATTACATAAACTTAATCTTAAATTTTCTCCAACTTCAGTCCCATAATAAACGAGGAATTTACTTTGATCATTATTTGCTTTCAAAAATTCATCTTGCCATTGGGCTAATAATGAAGTTGGTACAATAATTAAAGTTGTATTATAAGCATAATTGTTATCAGCTTTCAATTCTTCTTTATTGAATTCTTTATCAAATGGTGCATTATGAATTAATGATAATGTTGAAACAGTTTTACCTAATCCCATTTCATCTGCTAAAATACCACCTCTGCATAATGACTCCAAAATTGGTTTTTTTAATGAGAATTCACCGGAATATAAATTAGCATAAAAGACTTTTTCTTTATCATCGTCAAATGGAATAATTGATTTATCTCTGCTACTTCTCCAAGATCTATCTTTAGGCCATTTGAATTCCTTCCATAGTGGATTGATTAATTCCCCTGTTTCATTTCTATCTTCGACTTCTCTTTCTCTTCTTAGCATCCATGTCAAACCTTGTTTCTGATATTCTCTTAATGATAATTTGAAATTATCTTTGGTCTCTGTCTCTGGTAATGAAGTTAAAATTTTTTCTGTTTGAGTTCTCTTATAAAATTCTTTTAATTGATTCAAATTCATCTCGTCTGCATGTTCATTAGGTTCTGATTGTGTAAATGATCTAGTGCTTATATCACCTTCATTATCACTATTGAGATCAATAATTTCATCTTCTTGGTCTTCTTGATCATAGTCTTCGGTATTCACTTTAAATTCTAATCTATTGAATAATTTAACCAGTGCAACTTGAATTTTTCTTTCTGCTAATTCTTCAAGTGTTTCGTGATTGGTGTTATTATTGTATTGTGTGTGTTTAATTTGTTCTTTCAAATGTCTTTTAGGTTTAAAGATCTCAGAGGTTAAATAGAAATCTAATTGAACTATAAATGAA
Organism: Phaffomyces antillensis; assembly: GCA_003707195.2. NCBI lineage: Eukaryota > Fungi > Ascomycota > Saccharomycetes > Phaffomycetales > Phaffomycetaceae > Phaffomyces > Phaffomyces antillensis. The sequence goes on from PPNI02000017.1 coordinate 169,389, forward strand.
TCACCAATACTTAACCTGCCATCACAAAATATAACAGAGACGTCAAAATCACATACTTGAATGTCCAGTAGGGGATATATAATAGCAGATATATCTTCAGGCATTCTACCGATTTCTTTTCTTTTAGAAGGATCATGATTATCTTGAACTAATTTAATAAATGATGAAACATTAGTATTTTTCTTTCTTGAGTTAGTAGGTTGGATGACATTCTTAACCAATGTGAGTGAAGTTCCATACTCAATGGGTCTTAAAGTTGGTCTTGTAGCCCATGAAACGATTTGTTGACTTCCGATGAATCTTCTCCATTGAACATTTTCAGGCAATGGTTTTTCGTTAATGAATTCAATTTTTTTTTTCTTTCTCTTTGGATTATCAGACTGCGTACTCCTCTGTGATAATGATAATGGTCTCTCTATTGGTTTTCTTTGTGGTATTATCTTTATTTGTGATGATTTTGGCATCATAAGTGGCACATTTTGACCATCATAGTATTCATTAACAGCATGCAGTACTGGGTTTTCAGTTCCTGTGAATTTTGTATGTAGTGATTGGATATCAGTAGGACAGATATTGGGGATGATTGACTGGATTTGTGATTCGAATAATAAATAAGATTTATCAAATTCATCAAGTTCATCTTCATCTTCATCTTCATCTTCATCCACGAATAATCCAGGATTTGATGATTTCGCCTGTGGTAATGATGCCAGTGGAGTTGTGTGTGAGACACCACTGGCTGCTGGTGTCTCTTCCTTTTCTTCTTCCTGAGAGTTGAAGAATCGGGACATCTTGTTAAATTAATAAGCTTCAACTTGAATCACATAAAGCGCGTTTTTGTGTACACAAATAAGAAATTCAAGTCGCGAAACTTGTTGACTTCCGAATGCGGAAATTGTAAATTTTTGTGTCTGAATCATCCCAAAAATAAACAAAAAAGATTAAAAATTTAAGAGAAACAAAAATGGGACATAAATATGAAACTCTTATAGAAACCATTAATAAATCCGAGAAGATGCTGCAGAAAAACAAAAGCATACAGAGGTCCAATTTAAGGACCTGGATCTACAACTGTTCATTCTCAGTCATACTTATCTTATTTTGTGGATTTTCATCAATTTTTCCAATAGATTCATTATATAAAGCATCTAAATCAACTGATAATTATGCATTAAACACTTTCGTTGTGGTTGGTGCGATGGTTCTATTCATTATAGTTTCCGCATTCATTATCTCAGCTAGAATATATACTAGAAAATCACAACTACAAGATATTCCTAAACGTTATGTTCCATTAGACGTTCATGATTTACCTAAAAAATCATATATTCAAATAAATAAGAACTTTCAAAGATGTGAAGAGATTAGGAAAAAAGCAATGTTTATCAGTGAGAATATTAAACATCCGGGCTTATCTAACCCAAAATCAACTGTATTACCACCATCTTTATCATTTGATGATATTGTCAGATCAGTGGGGATGAAATTAAAATGGGATAAAAATATAATGGGGACAGATATAACGGTTCCTAAAAATCTTTGTTTCAGAGAGATTATTGCTTATATTGGAAATGAGATTAAATCAATGGATGATAAATTGAATAGAGAATATGCTGAGTTATATGAAGAATTACGATATTCTGGGAATTTAATTAAAGAGGAAAAATTCATTAGATTTATGGAACTATCTATTGAATTTGTTAAGAATACAAGGATATCCATGATAGATAACGATGATACAGATGAATATTTAACTGATGATGAATTGAATTATCTGTATCGTTTAGGAAATCCCAAAACCAAAAGTACACTTGATGTTTTGTCTAATTATTCATTGATAAATAGAAGAAATACAGATGCTTTGTCCACTCCTTCTTTCAATAGAAGAAGCATATCAAACTATTCAATTAATAGAAGAAATCAAAACAATAATGATAGTTTAAGGTTAGTTGACACATATGGTTCAAGTGCCATATCTTCAACTTATGAAAACATACCTGAATTTCAAGAAAACCAACCAAGTATTTATAGAACAGACACATATTCTTCGGTTTCCAGTACTGCTACTACAAGCAGACATTATGGAGCATGAAGTTAAAAAGTTACCACAGAAAAAAACCACAATACTAATAGATTATAGATAATGTGTAATGAATTTATTTTAATGATATATATAAAAGAATGTAAATTGTTTAATTCGTATCTGTCATGAAGTAAATGAACTCTTTTATACAACATGTCTTCATAAATTAAGGATTCAATCTAGGTATATATATAGAACTAAGTTATAGAACTAAGTTATTGGAATAAGATCAAAATATCATGATTCATTTAATAAAATGAGATATATAACCATTATCAAAATATACCATACTACTAGGGATAGCTGTATCATCTTATTTATTGATATAAATGAATGTGGATATTATACATTATGCAAATTTATCATCTTTTTTGAATTGTGGTAATTCTGAATATTTTTTATTTTTTTTAGTTGGTTTAAATACTCCTAATACTTTATGTTTTGATTTCCATGCCTTTGAACTAATCTTAGTGAAATCTCTTTCATTTGCAGTTAAAATTGAGAAAAAATACATTCCTAACACAAAGACTGCAACAACTGATGGAATTGATAGAATGATGTAATATGCTGAATCATTTGAAATTCCTTCATCTTCAATTCTTCTTGTTTCTTTATTCTTTTTAGCAATCTTTGGACCTTTTAAGATTTTGAAATTGATTGAATTTTTCAAAAGTGAGAATTCATCATCATCTATATTGTCTGGTTGAATTGAAACTGCGATATTTTGAACAAAATTACCTAATAACCATTCTTCTTGAATTTCAAAAGGATAATAACCATCATAGTTTTCAATCCAATCAGTAGTGAAAAAACTTGATTCAACTTCTCTTTTCTTCATACCTTTATCCTTCAATGATTCTTTAACGTAACTGAAATGAAGTCTTACATTTTTAACCTCTTCATCAAAGAATCTGGTATACCAAGTGATGAAATAAGTTTGACCCATTTTCAATTCAGTTCTTTCATGAGGTGTACAAAATGGTTCAGAATCACGATCTCTTGCTAATCCTAATTTGAAATATCTATCAGGGGTACATCTAATCAATGGATTTAATGAGACATAAGTTTTATCCTCCTCGATGAATTCAACTTCTTCATGGACTTGATCAGGATCCATATTATGTGCTTTCAATTGTTCATAATTATAAGTCACCGTTGTTGCAGTTTGGAAATATGTTGAATAAGTAGGTGATGGATTTTTAGTCTTACCGTTTTTAATTTCAGGAACAATAGTCTTAGGATGTCCTAATTTATCCAATGAGACCCAAGGTTGTGGATAGTCGGTCTCCTTTGATGGTTTACCACTAAATAGAACACCTTCAATGATAGTTGGAGTGACTATTTCAACAACATCATCATAAATTGTACGAACCCAAGGTTTAGGAATCTCAGTTGTGGAAGATGTGGTTGTTGTTTTTGGAAGACGTACCTTCTGGTAACGTTTGTGTAGAGTCGGAGTTGGTTCCTGAGCTTGAATGGATGCCACCAAAGCAGATATTATTAGCAATGATAGTTTCATTATTTTCTATATTATGATTTCTATTGTTTTTTTTGTATTGAGAAGAGATCAAAAGTAATGAAAATTAACTTTTTAATCCGTGTAATCCAGTTCTTTCTTGACTTCCGAATTTAGTAATCGTAGATATAGAGAAGAAACCAATGAGTAATTTGATGAAGAGCATGAAAGTGCTTTCAATAGACATATTTGGCACCTTATTGATCCCACGAAAGCCAGTACTGCAACAGTACATCGACATCAGTTCAAAACATGGAGTTTCGACGACAGCTGATGATTTAAAACAGAAATTTCCAGTAATGTTTAAACAGTTGAAAGGGAAGTATCCTAATTATGGGAAACATGTTCTCAAAAACACTCGAATATGGTGGGATGAACTAATCAAGGGTGTTTATTCCCCGCTTGAGTTGAATAAGTCTGTGAGGGATGAGATCATTGATCAGTTTGAGACTAGTAGGGGATATGTTTTAAACGAGCAAGTTATTGAGTTGATGAAAAGAGTCAAGAAAGTCGATAAAAATGTCTTTATTGTATTAGTCAGTGATGGAGAACCAAGAATTAAAAACGTTTTAAAAGATTATGGAATCTTGGATGAGTTTAATGAAGTTTATCTTTCTTATGAACTAGAAGTATTCAAGAAAAATGATGAGTTTTATGAATTAATCTATCATGACCTGAAACGGAAATTCGATGATTATGAGTTGCAAAGAGATGAAATATGGCATGTTGGTGATGAATATCATAATGATTTAATCCAAAGTTCCAAGAATGGATGGAATGCCATTTTATTAGACTTGATTAACAAAGTTTTTGATGTTGGCAATTACACGAATGATGAAACATTGAAAAATAAATTACGACTAGGAGATATGAATCGATCTACTCAGAATTATCTAGTTCATATTGACAAGAATCAAACAATCACGAATGATTTAACCCAAGTTTTGTTATGACTTAAGGTTTGTTAATTTACTGAATTAGGAAAAAGTTTTGATCCAATATTTACCAAACACGCGCTTTTAATTAATTATATTAACGCACTCGGGCCCTGAACAGCCTTTGAATATTTAAGGCACACTCAAGAGTCACCGAAGGGTTTCAACTCCATTCCACTGTGATACACATAACCAAGAATAAGTGATTAGAACTATATGGTGCTTCAATACAAGTAACGTGCCTCGTTTCGCAGTTGTTTGAGCTTAAATCCATGGCTGTTTCGTGTTTCGAATATCGGAATCAGGAATTTACAGGAAAAAGAAATGAGAACGGTTATTGATACATTAACCAGCATTAATCGCCGTAGTCTTGATCTGTTCTATGAAAGAAGTATCAAGGGTGTATTGGTAGTAAGCACTGGGACTCTGAACTTTGAAGTGTTTCATCTGAGCTTCCAGAGAACGATAAAGGCGTGGAAGAACTACAAACGAACGACTCCCACAACTGAGATACTCACGTTAAACACTACGACCTGTCCCTCACTTCTGTTCCGCAATGAGCTCCGCTTGAAACTAACTTGAAACTTTACTATAATTATAACACACCTTATTAGAAAAAAGAAATTCTTTCTTATACTGTGTAGGTGGCCCTTTCAGATTTGCAAAGTGTAAACAATCAAGCTTAGTCTAATTTAAATTATGTATAAATACCCACAAGATTCCACACTTATTCGTAAAAGAAAATGAATGCGTACAATAAGTCACACCGATCCACAAACACACTCTCTTTATATATATGTACACACTCATTTTATTAACATATTTTACTCCATTGATCTCTGGATTGACACTAAATTCATCAAATCAATGTGATGTTGCATCAACCATTGCCAAAGGTGCAGTCTCCTATCATTCTAAAGATTCACCTGGTGAGTTCGTTGGTTCAGCTTGGTGGATTGGTGGTGTCGCTGTTGGTTCTTTATTAAACTATCAAAATGTATGTCATGATTCACAATTTGAAAGTCTCATTCATGATAGTTTAATCGCACAAAGTGGGAAAGATAACAATTATCAACCTGATTGGTTATATAATGAGATTGGAAATGATGATGTTGGAGCTTGGGCACTCTCTGTTGTGGCTGCTGCTGAAATGGATTTCAAGGCTCCAGAATCTGGTCCAAGCTGGTTAGATAGATCAATCAACGTGTTTAAACTATTAAACTCAAGATGGGAAAGTGATTATTGCAAAGGTGGAATCAGATGGCAATTCAACCTGAACCATAAGGGAAGTTCATATAAGGCATTCATTGCAAATGCCAATTTATTCCAATTGGGTACAAGATTAGCAAAATTAACAAATGATTCGTACTATACCAAGGTTTCTGAGTCAATATATTCTTGGTTCGTTGATTCAGGGCTAGTTAATCCCTTAGAGAATGGAATTGAAGTTTATGATGGATTCAACGTTGATGATTGTTCAAACATTGAAAAAGTGTTATGGACTTATAATTATGGAACGTTATTAACAGGGACTATCAATCTATATTCCTTAACTAAAGAATCTAAATGGTTAGATATATCAAAGAATATCATGCTGGGATCTCAAATCTTGTACAATAACACAGTGTTATATGAAAGAGCTTGTGAGACCTATAATATTTGCAACGATGACCAGAAGATATTCAAGGGTATTTATTCGAGATATTTAGGATTCACCAGACGTGAAGAATCGAGTCTTAATGATTATATCGTGGATTTGTTCGAGAATACAAGTGTTAAAGCTGCCAGATCGTGTTCTGGAGGAGATGATGGAGTCACTTGTGGTCAAAGTTGGTGTTTTGAAGAGGATGGTAAATACTGGGATGGGAAGTATTCGTTACAGGGTCAAATCAGTGCTTTAGAAGCAGTATTGGCGTTGGTTTAGAGTGAATTTATAGAGAATTTTAATGGCTTTTTAATGATTTAAGTGTAAATTTTAGTTAGTAATCGGAGTCAGTTATAGGAAGAATTCCGATTGGCTTTCATGGAAAGAGCAAATAAAATGGTAGATTTTAAGAGAAAAGAATAAGCAAAATTGGAGGATGTTGATGTTTCCATGATGGAGTGGAATATTTGGTTTTTAAGCTGTGTTTAGTGGTTAAGAAATGGAGATAATTCAGTGATTATATCGTTATCTGTTTATCTCGGAGTACATATAATTTGACAGCTTTTTTTTTTTCTTATCTTTTTGGAAAAATATGATTGATATGAGACTTATATATTATTAAAACTTAGGCTCATCCTCTAATAAAGCAATACTTACTCCACCAAATCCACATGTCTGAGCCTAAGAAGACAAAGTCCAGAAATGGGTGCCTTACGTGCAAGAAGAAACGTCTAAAATGTGACGAGACTAAACCACAATGCTTGAACTGTATCAATAAGAAAATCTCATGTGGTGGATATTCAACCAATTTTAAATGGAAATCTTTTGAAGAGACTAATAATAATAAGAAGAGAAAACATTCAAGTGATGAAGTGCAGAACTATCCTGTCAAGATGATACGATCAATGAGTGTCCCTGATTCAATCAGATTTGATGAAGCTTTCAAACAGGCAACGTTATCAATTGCAGGTAAAACATCAACTGAATTAGCAATCCATCAAAGTCTATTAAAACAAGGAATCAATCCAGATTCAACTCCATTGGGTTCGTTAAATGAGTCAAGTCAACCTCCTTCCCCGTCATTAAGTTCCATAATGAAGGCATTTAATGATTATACACAATTTACAATCGCATCTCCTTCAAATTTAGGCTCTCCTGCTAATTCTCTCATTAATGGCATTAATAACCACAGTGCAATTATAGATGATGATGATAATTTCATCTCATCGCATCAACAATTGATCCTTAATAATAAACCAATGAAACGTCATTCATCAATGGATTCTTCAAATTCTTCAATTCCTCAATATAGAAAAGAATTATTAGATTATTCCATTTCAAGATCACCAATACAGATACCAAGTTTTCAAAACACCCCATTAGAACTATTAAAAGCTATCAATTTATCAGTCAATGATTTTAATACTTTATTTAATACTTTTAATAACTATACATCAAATATCATGTCAATTAAAGATGGTCCAATAGATAATCCCTGGAGGAACTTGATATTCCCATTATCATTAGAATACCCTGTTTTATTCAAAGCAATTGCATCAATGTCCATATCACATCTATTACATTCTAATAAAAATGATCAAAGATTATCAAAATTATCTCATGATTACATGTGTTCTTCAATGAATGAATTAGCTGAAAATTTAACAAATAAGACAATTCCTAATGATGTTGCATTAGCCACATGTTTAGTCCTTGCTATCACTGAGGGTTGGAAATCTGATGGGAAATCAAGTGGGATCATCCATTTAAAAGGTGCAAGAAGTATAATGAAAAAAATCACACCAGAAGAAATTAAATCAAATCTTGAAAGGTACCAATTTTTGATTAATTCATTCATTTATTTTGATGTCATGTGTAGGTTATCTAATGTTGGGATAATGGGTGAAACAATTGATGAGAATTTACTAACAAAAGCTGATGATTTTAATAATAAACTATTAAATGATGAATTTTCATATATGGATCCATTAATTGATGAAAATTTCTTAGTCTCTAAAAAAATCACTAAAAATAACTTGATTGATCCATCATTAGGAATATCTAAATCATTGTTTTTAATAATTAGTAAAGTTGCTTCATTTATTTCAAAAGTTAGAAAATTATCAAAATTATCATTTAATGATATTTCAAATGCTGTTAAATTAAAATCAGAAATCGAAAATTGGAAACCAAATCCATCAATTTTACAATCTAATGATACATCATCAAAATATGGTGATAACGTTGATAATTTAGATGAATTATCATCTTGTATCTCCACTGCTGAAGCTTATAGATTTTCAACTCTATTATATTTACAACAAGTTGTTCCTGAAATTTCAACACAAAGATCCTTGGATTTAGCAGATAAAGTACTGATGTTACTTGCTTCAATTCCAACATCTTCAAAGACATTACTATTACATATCTTCCCCATGTTGGTTGCATCTTGTGAAATTGAAGATTTAAATGATAGGGAATGGATTTTACAAAGATGGGAGGTATTAAATGAGAAATTGTCATTAAGTAATGTGTCCCAGGCAGTTGAAATCATCAAAGAAGTATGGAGACGTAAAGAGATCAAGAAACAAGAGGATGACACTGGGAAGGATGATGGTAATAATGGCGTTAAAGATTGGGATTTATTTCAAAAGAGAATAGATTCTTTGGTTGGTGTAAAGAATAGAAATGAAGAAGGTGTTAATAGTTGGACTCATTGGAGTAGAGTCATGCAGGATTGGAATTTGGAATTGTTGTTTGGTTAGAGAGTGTTACAAGGGAAGTGGTTATATATATATATATATCAGTTCTTTATATACTTAATCTCTATGATGTTTAATGATTAATGTAGTAAATTCTTGTTGAGTTTTGAATCTTTTCTAAGTGAACATTCTTAAGCCCATCAGAAATTGTTGTATCATTAACAACATTCAATGTTATGTTCAATTGATTCCATGATTATAAAATCTACCATCCTTCTGTTTTAACAGTTTTTGGAAATATCGAGTATCACCATTAGTATTAGCGACATGTAATCATTTTTCCTTTTTGGATTACTTTTAGATGTTGTATTCGCGACTTTCCAGTTTTATAAAGTAAAACTCCTGAATCTATAGTTTAGATAGTTATATGACCCGTCAATAGGACACTAATATAGTCAATGGTTGAAAATTTGATTTGTGTCTGCTTGTTCGTCAATCTTCTGCCATGATATTCGAATTCCAATGGCTCTGACACTCTCACCAGAGAGCGATTTGCATGAAAGCTATATGTTCGGTTTACACTTATTACTACAATTGTTAACTGTATATCCAACAATATAGTTCGAAAGACTGGAGTGTTTTGGTGACATTTGGCATTCAATTTGCCAATTCCCTTCTTTTTGTCTCAAATATTTGAAAAATTAATGGAAACTTTGTAGTTTAAAATACTTACTCGAACCCTATTTGTCTCATTACGATCATAGTCTACGTATTCTTTACCGATAGCTACGTCTCTATCATATTCATCCATTGGTAGTTTATAGTAAGACCCCACTCCCAAACAAGAAGATATTAGTCATTTTAATAGAAAAGATATATAATGCTATTGTGAAAAACAAATCAACTGAACACTACAACTTTAACCCTCCATTTTTTGTATCAATGAGGCAGAATAAAAGGCTGCGATTCAAGAAGAAGAAAGTGAGGAGCTCCAACAGTGGAACTGGGCCAGATACTGATAAATCATTGAATTATCAAATCAATGACAATAAAAGTAATAACAACAGATTGAAAGATACGAAAGATTTGAAGAAACCGCTACCCCGTGTTAAGCTCAAGGAATGGGGGCCTTCTATAAATGGATACAGATTTATTGATGCATTTAACTCGTTCCATTCATCCAAAAATCCTTCTAATCCAGTGAATATAACTGATTCAAAATATTATCAACCACGACATCCTTTAATCACAGGAAATAATAATGATAATTTCAATGGTTTGAAGGGGATGGATAAGGGATATGACTATTCTTTTGATGATATGCCTCATTTCCGGGCAAATGAGTTAGATTATCTGAATGATAAATATCAGTATAAACAAAATGATGGTGATACCCAACATTGGAATTATGATGTATATTGGAAACTTTGGAATGACATCAGCAGCAGTAATAACAATAACATGGAAATCAAATACATGGTTCCGGTTCATAAAGATAAAGAGGTGAATACTCTTAACATAAAAGAGTTTTTACCAATTGATAGTGATGATGGACTAAATATCTTGAAAAAAGAGAGAATTAGGTGGCATCCTGATAAAATGAGTCGATATATCAACATGGATGCTAATAATGAAAATAAGATCATGATTGAAGAGTTAATAAACCTAACTTTCCAATGCATTAATGAATTATATGAATCTTACAAATAAATATTAATTTTGGATTATTTATAATATTTTACGTCTCTATGCATCTTTATCGTCTGTTGCTTCAATATTCGTCGTCGAATCTTCTTCATTTTCCAGCTTTGGTGTGTCTGCATTATTCTCGATATTACTTTCTTCATTTATCTTTTCATCATCATTATCAGTATCGATTTCTTCTTCAATATCTTCACCTTCCTCATCATCATCTTCTTCTTCTTCACCTTCAACTTCTTCCCCATCTTCAACTTCCTCGTCTTCTTCATCTTTACCGTAATTCTCTTCATCATCAACTAAATCAGCATCTGGTTGTTCTGGTGGGAATTCTTCATCTTGATTCTCATTATCCCAAACAATATTAAATCTAGTAACCCTTGGTTTTTCAGCCAATATGTTTCTAACAATATGTTCCACTTGAACTTTATTCGGTGGTGTCTCTCTCAACTCTTCTGTATCATACTCATTATTAACATAATAACCAACTCTAACGAATTCTTTATCATTATATGAACAACTTAACAATATGACAGTGACACTGACTAGTTCATTTGAAGGGATCAATTCCGCTGATGGTGGATCTGCAGTAAACAGAAATTTATTAATCCCTACAGGAACAGGACCAACCAATATAGAGTCTAATTCTTGATCATGTTCCAATGATCTTGATGATCCAACATATGTTAACTTCCATTCAAGATCGTGTTTTAACGGTTCAAGACATTCGAAAGTGATTTCAAATTCGTAGGAGTCGGTGAATTTGGCTGGGTTGTTTAAGACGTTTATTCCTAAAAGTGAAACGATGGACATTGTTGGCTGTTTCTTCTTCTTTTGTTGTTTTCTATTGGTGAAAATTTATTCATCGCGTCTGTTTTTTTTCTTTTATATACAAAATGTATCGAAATTACAGAAATTCATGTCAAATTTGGTGGTCCTTTTTTTTTATTAAAAAGTGTTTTGGAATACTCACTCTCTGATAAATATCAGTTCCCAAATTCATTCAGATTCAAAAACATGCAAATTTGATGGAAATTCATATCAATTTTATACTAATGAGAGTCACGTGAAAAGCAGATGACTCTATACCCTCGGGATACTACAACTTTTGAACCCTCGGATTTAAGATTCTTCAACTTTTTATTGTTTTCAAATTTCGATTTAATATAAAAAATCAACAAAATACACACTAAAAATTCACATTTGTTCTCAGTAACCGACATGTCTCTCGAGAATCATGACCCTGTGATTGCTGAGTCCTCGACTGTTGCTAAAAAGACCAAAAAGAAGAGACTTGCTAGCGATATTATTGGACAATTAGAAGATAAATTAAAAGAAGATGATTTGAATATCCCAGTTTGGATTGAGTTGATCTCCAAAATTGAACAAAAGGATAAGATTGAGCAAGTCAGGGAAACGTATGAATCATTCTTGAAGAAATTCCCATTCTTGACAAGCCAATGGGTTAAATATATCGAATATGAACTAAGTAGAGGAGAATTCGAAAAAGTTGAAAATTTATTCAAACGTTGTTTAATTAAAAATACAAGTGTATTATTATGGAGTTGTTACGTCAACTACATTAGACGTAAAAATAATTTAATCACTGGTGGGGAAGATGCAAGAAGGACCATCTTTCAAGCATATGATTTAGCTGTTAATAAAGTTGGTATTGATCCCCAAAGTTCTGAATTATGGGATGGTTATTTGAAATTCATTGAAGATTGGAATCCAATTTCAAGTTTTGATAAACAACAAAAGATGGATTTGAAAAGAAAAATATATAAAAAATGTTTAATATTACCGTTAGTAAATTTAGAAAAATTATGGAGTGATTATACAAGTTTTGAAAATGATTTAAATACAACAACTGCAAGAAAATTCATTAGTGAGATCTCTGGTGGTTATATGAATGCAAGATCGGCTTATCAAGAATGGTTCAATATCACTAAATGCTTGAAAAGGTTTGATGATGGTTTAATTGAAGATGAAGATGAAATTAATAAACAGTTCAAAATTTGGTTAAATTGGATCAAATGGGAAAAATTGAATAAATTAGAAATATCAGAAGCTGATTTGATCAATAGAATTGATTATGTTTATAAACAAGCTATTCAATCATTGATTTTTAAACCTGAACTATGGTTTGAATTTATTAGATTTTATGAATCAAACTCACCATCTTATTTTTCTAAAGATTTAATCATTGAATTAATCAATGAAAGTTTATCACCAAATCCAATTTCATTTAGTTTGAATTTCAAAATCATTGAAATTTATGAACTTGAAAACAATTCAAGTTTAATTAAACAAAGATTTGATCTATTAATTTCAAAATTATCAAATTTAAATAAATTAGAAATTGAAAAATTTGATGATTTAAAACAAGAGCTAATTTCAAAAGAATTAGAATTGAAAAAATCAAGATCTGATAATCCATCTGATGAAATTACATTAAATGAAGAAGAAATTAATCATCTAGTCTTAACAAATACAGAATTATCTTCATTAAAATCCAAAATCAATAAATTATCAAAAACTTTAACATTGACTTATTGTCAATACATGAAATCAATTAAAAGGTTAGAAGGTTCCAAATCATTAAGACCTATCTTTGCAGCAGGTCGTAAAGAACCAAACATCACCCATCATTTATTTGTCCAAAATGCCTACATTGAATATTATTCAGGAAGTTTAAGTACTCCATTAAAGGTCTTCGAATTGGGTCTTAAACCAACTTATTTCGAAAATGATGGTGAATACATCTATAAATACTTGAAATTTTTGATTAGTATAAATGATGATATCAATTCAAGATCATTATTTGAGAGTACAATCAATAATAAATCAACTAAAATTGATAGAGATTGGTTATTTAAAATTTTTAAGATTTTTTTAAATTATCAATATAAAATCTCACCATTAATTAACATTCAAAAGATTGAATCTAAATTTATTGAACAATTTCCTGATTTAAATGGATTTAGATTGTTTGCCGACAGGTATTCATTTAATGAAGTTGAACAAGAATTTAACATTGAAGATGATTTAATCAGATATAATGACTTAAAGGAAACAACCGTCTCAATTCCTGTAAATAATAAGAGAAAATTTGATACAGTTGAAGAAGATGATTTAGAGACTGAAACAAAGAAAATTCATGTGGATGAACTAGAAAAGATTGATGATAAGAATGAAGATTTTGTAAGTGATGAAGTTTATAATTTATTAAGAAATTTACCAAATTCAAGTTATTTCCAAGAACCACTTTTCAATAACTCAAGATTGATTAGTCTTTTGAAAAACCTTAATAAATAATGAGGCATTTAAGGTGATGAGATTATATGTTAATGATGATATGAATGTATTATAGAATATATTTTTGCGTAGTCCCCTTAAATAATCATTAGTTTTAAATCATAATGGTCTTTTGATTTATAATATTCATATTCTTGTGATCGTGTATAGTAATAATAAGATATTTACAATACCAGTGGTGTAAGTAAGTAAATGCAAATTCACAAGTAGTGTGTTCTTCAAAAAAAAATAATGCTCTATATTAAAAAAACGGTAAGTATATATATACATATATATATGTGCAACCTAGTTATTTAGAATAGTTGATATTAAATACCAAAACGAATTGAAATCACATTTTTAATAAATAAACAATCAATAAATAATAAATTTACATCAAATCATCATATTCAGTTTATTCATTGATCTTTGTGCTAATGGACTTGAACCAGGATGTTGAATATTCCCCTCATTCATTTTATTTCTATTAATATGATGATGATTATTATTATTATTAATGGTTGTGTTTATTGAATTATTGACAAATGACCTTTGTCTTTTATTATTATAAATTCCAAATTCGTGCTCATTTGAATTATCTTTATTGTAAATTAAATCATTATTTGATGATATTGATGACGATGAATTATTATTGTAGAATACATTTCCTTTATATTGACCAAGTGAATTAGTTGAAGAGTAATAATTTGAATCGATTGGTGATGAATTTTCAGTTGGAGTCATTATTAGACTTGATGTTGAATAATTATTAAATTCACTAGTTGTAGAGAAAATCGAGCTTATTGTAGAAGAAGCCGATTGTGGAGTATTTAATAAACTGTTAAACATTTGAGGTTGGACAAAAGATTTATCCTTAAGTAGCAATTCTTCTTGAAATTGTTGCATTTGTAGTGGTTCTTCATGTTGTTGTTGTAATTGTAATTGTTGTTCAATAAATGAAGTTAATCCTAAGATATAACAACCAGCATAGTGTAATTCATCTGAGATTTCAAATGTGCTTTCTTTTAAATCATTGAATGATTCAGATTCAGGGAAGACTTGAATCAAATTAGAATATTTAGTAATGAATTCATTGATTAATTTAATGTAGTTAAATGAATCACTACCAAAACTTTTATATTTATTTTGTAAAGCATGAGAACAATTTTGAATTGAGTTGATTAATAAATTACAAACAATAATAATTTGTACAACCGTAGAGTCGGTATATCCACTTAAGAATGGTTGTGTTACATTTGGATAACAATTTTCTAAATCCTCATCAAATGTAGCATCATCATCTATTTCTTTATGATTTTTTAAGAATTGTTTGATTGATGACTCAAATGATAATGATGCACTTTCACTGTTAAAGATCCTGCTTGATAATAAATGACATGCAATTGAAATTATTGATGATGGAAATTGAAGGAAATTTCTTTCATATAATGATAATTCACAAAATAATCTAGATAGTGTTTCAATCTTTAGTTGTAAATTGTGGTTATTGTTATATTTCTTTGGTGTTTCAATAGTCAGATATTTTAATGATGAATTCAATGAGATTTGTAAACAATCTTCTAATGAAGTGAAACTTAATGACCATTCTAAAGTTGATAAAATATGTTTTTCCATTTGTATGAACATTTCTGAATCATATGCATTTCTACACATGATTGTTAACTCTTTCAAAGTTGGCACTCTTGATTTCTTATCTTCGTATTTAGCAGCTAACCATAATGCAGTTGAGCCAACTAATTGATAATGTCTTTTAAATACAACTCTTTTAGAACAATATTTATCAATGATGTTAACAGCAAGAAAAAGAGTTTGTGGATGTAGTCTGAAAGATTGATGTATTTCAACTAAGAAATCTAACAAGAAAGGTCTCATATACCATTGAATCTCAGGCTGTAAATCAATCATGGTACAGTTAATATATGAATTATTTTCTAAAACTGATAAATAATTAGATATGTCCTGTTCATATTCTTTCAGCAAGACCTTATTGGACTCAGTCTCTAAATGCTCAAGGGTGGGATGGTATGGTGGTAGTTTAACGTTCTTTGGTGGTCCTAATTTGTTGTACTTTGGTGTCCATTTGCTCATGGTTGATGGTTGATGGTTGATAAGGTTGAGTGAAGAGTGAATAAAACTATATGAAATAAAAAATGGCAATGAAGTTATATAAAAACAAAATCACCAATTTTCAACACCGCGTTGAAAGTTGAAATATCGAACCTTTTAAAATTTTATGATTGAATTCTTTAATTATTTTAAAATGTATAAAAACCTTTCAAATATTCAAATTTGTATGAGATGTGCCGAATGCAGAAATATTCGCGACTTTTCTCCAATTTGTCGTGTCTGAAACGCGAAATTTTTGTTTCGCGTAACTTTTTTTTGTTTTGATTTCGCAGAAATTTAGGTGTTTTTGTGCCGTTTCTCGCAGAACTATGCATATATATGCAGGTCGACTGATAAATTCAATGGTGTTTTTACTAATTTTATGCGAGGATTTCTGATAAGTCACGTCAATTGATTAATTTGTTTGATTTTAAGTAGCTATTTTGCCCTAAAATGGATGAGTTAGGGCATTCCTACAATTGATCTTTCATTTACTCCTGCTTTTAATACTCATCGCTCAGCTTCAGGTACATTATTATTGTATTTACACTATGATTATCTCAATCATATCCAAATTCAGTCGATGATTATCAGGGGCTTGATCCTGAAGTTATAGTAAATAGTGATAAAGTTGAAGGTATGTTCATTAATGATTATGTAATAGCAACTATGTTACTCGTCTGCATCATATTCACTGTATGCTGGTGTTAATGGCATTTCAATATTTTCTTTATCATCTTCATACTTCTTATATTCGATATTAACACTCTCTGTACTTTCTATATTATCTCCACTGTCTGTACACTCTCTATTATCTTCTGAAGTGACTGGTGAAGTTGGTTGACTGTAACTATAATACCTTTTTACTAAATTATCTCTTATTGTTGAAGTTAACCTCTGTTTGGATTCACTGAAATCAATGTCAATATTTGTGTCTCTTGTCAATAAGACATAAATTAGTATACCAATTATCACTAAAGTGTTAAAGAATGTCACTAGTTTTTGTAATTGCAATTCATTTTTAAGATTTCTTATTTGCAGATATGAATCCTTTAATAGTATTTCATGATTTATTTTTTGATTATTGAATATTAGTTTGGTTTCTTGTTGTAATATGAAATATAATTGACTCAAACTTTGAATTTGATCATTCACTGTTTCGTTGAATGTTAAGATTAATTTATTCAAACTATTAATATTCTTCTTCTCCAGATTAGAAAATGCATTTGAAATTAATTTACTTTGTTCTTCAATGTATAACACTGATAAAGTTGCATTTGTTTCCAATAATGATAATCTTTTCATTATGTTCTTATAGATTGATTCCTCTGTTCCTGAATTTTGTGGTAATGGAGATTGAGTTGTTGATATAGCTAGAGTGGGTGATTTGGTCGTATTAACAAGACATTTGTTATTCTTTCTGAAAATCTCATCAAACTTCAGACTTGGCAATGAACATTCGTTAAATTCATATTTGATTGATCCTGTTAAATCAACGGTAAAATTATCTGAATTTAACATAATTATTTCATCTAACTCTTCAATCTCTTCAATAGTTTGATTTGAATGTGTTTCTTCAATTAAATTGATTGCATCATGACTACTTACATTAGTATCAATTCTCACTTCATCTTTCCTTCTTTGAAATCCTTCTTCTTGTTTGTATTCTTGCATCATTGTTCTCCCATGAACTCTTAACACAGTTAAAGGACAATAAAACTCTTTACCATAATGATCCAATATTTCAATCTTGATATATTTCGCCCAGATTTTAGGATTTTTGATCTCAAAAGTTTGATAATCTCTTATATCTTTAGCCATGAAAACGCCTAGATGAACCCAGCCTTTTTTATCAACTGGGAAATTATCAGAAACTGAAATTGACAGTTTTTTGAAAGTTGATGAAAAAAATTCTAAATTTGCAATAACAAAACTATCAACTAAAATATCTTGACATAATTCAACAACAACGAAGTTATTTTGAGCAGAGCATGGATTTAATAGATACGAGTCTTTATTTTCAAATAGAATTGATGTTGCTCCTTTAGCCTCAATATTTGTTTCAACTATTGTGGCTGCACAATCAAATGAAGCATAATTAAACTTTTTATAATTTTTCTTCCCTATGGATTGTTCTCCCTCTTCTTCATCATCCTCATTATCATCGTCTTTAAATAGATTAGAGAAATCAATCTCCATTTCTTCGCCGATAATGTTTTCCTTTGGTGAAATTTGTTGATTGGATCTCATTGGAGTAATGTGTTCAATTTTAGCATGTTCAACACCTTTTTGTTTCTTCCATTCTTCAAACGATAAGAAATTGGTTTCATTAATCTCATAATCTTCGACTGAAACAGTCTCCTCTATCGCTTCTCTAACTGTTAATGGCTCCTGAGTAGCGCCTTGTGATGGTGGAACTGATGCTTTAATGGCTGAAGTTTCTTCATCTTTAACGATTTGGGGATCATCATCTTCAGTGTGAAATATGGATCCTACTGTGAGAGTTGATGTTAATTCGGTTTGTTCTGAAGTTATTAATGGTATATATGAAGTTATTGATGAAGTTATTAATATGCTATTTGATGATGATACAGTATAGGGAATTTCTGAACTTGATAGTTGGAATGATGAATTTAATGGAGTTTTAATTCTCTCCACAGTGAAAGTGTCATCTTGAAGAATATCATCAGCAACTGAATAGTTCAGTAGCAATGATATGAGTAAATGATGTATGAGCATTAATATTTGTGTCAAAATAAATAAAATTAAATTAAATACAAAATTATGGGAAATAAATATGCAAGCTGAAAACAGAAAAGATGGGAACCTAATATAAATCAAGTGGTCAGATAGACCCTAGCAGATATAATTGAATGGAAATGAAGGCAAGAATACTGAAATTAATCGAATTTTAATAGAAATTTATTCAAAAAAATTCTAGAAAATCAAGAAATGTCGCGTGACTCAAAAATACCGTATATAGTAATCTCTATATTAGGCTAATTTCTTGTGTTTTTTCTCCAGTTCCTTTTTTTCGAAATTTTCACATTCTGATTAATTAAAAAATCCATAGAAAGTCCATTCAGTCATATAATGTTGAGAAAATCTACTTTTAACAGCTTCAAGAGACTTCTGTCCACCTCAACCGAAACATCCTCGAAGGAATTGGCTGAAAAGGCTATCATTTACGGAAAATCCCCATCCATTTCCACTGAAAACACCAGCAATATTCAAGACACATACGAAGATGATGACCATCATGTCAAATTATTAGATGAAAGTATTAGAAAGGCAGACTCATTGTCCAAGAACTACAAAGATCCTAAAAAATATACCAATTTGCCTTCAAGTTTCGCAACTAATCAACATTTGAACATTGATCAAATCAATTCAAATGAACTCAGTTCAATCTTATGGAAATTTGATGCTCCGATTAGATATTCATTCGCTTACGGCTCAGGGGTCTTCAACCAAGGTTATTCTAATCCAGAGACTCAAACTGATTTGATCTTTGCTGTGACATACCCAGAACATTGGCATTCAATCAATATGAGATATAATAAAGACCATTACTCATCATTAAGACATTTCGGGTCAAGTGTCGTTTCTAAATTCCAGCAAGTTGGTCCAGGTGTTTATTTTAATCCATTTGTTGAAATTGATGGTAAACTGGTCAAATATGGTGTTGTTTCCGTTGATACTCTAGTTAAAGATCTAGCTAAATGGAACTCATTTTATTTAGCAGGAAGATTACAAAAACCAGTCAAAATTTTAAGAGATGATACAATGATTAAATATTGGAATCAACAAAATCTGAAAGCTGCTGCCTCTTTAGCATACTTGAATTTACCTGAAGATCAACCATTTGATGAATTTCAATTCTATAGAAATATAACTGAATTAAGTTACAAAGGTGATATTAGATATACCTTAGGAGCAGAAAATCCAAAGAAGATTGATAATATAGTTGAAAAAAACTTTGAATATTTCCAACAGTATTATCAACCTATTTTCGATGAAGTCGTTAATGAAAAGAAATTCACATTTCCACCTGGTTTCACTAAAGAAAATGCTAATGCCAGATTAAAGGACACTATTTTCAAATCTTCGATTCAACAAACTTTTAAAGGGATCTTCACAGCTGGGTTTAGTAAATCTCTTAAATATGCTTGGGCTAAAAAGATGAAAGCAAGTGGGAAATAGACGTTATTTATCGGATTCAATTTTTTTTTCTTGCATTGTGTTGGTCATCTTGAAGAACTTTATGTTTGGGTCTTTCGCTAGGGGTTATCATCATCATCATCATCATTAATATTATTATTATTTATACAGTTATGTGTGCTTTTTCACTATTTATACCATTATTTCTTATGTTTTGTTATTATTTTGGTCAGTTTGGGGTCTCTTTGTTATCTTAGAGTTAGAAATATATATCGTTATTTTGATGAACACATTTGATCGTGTATAAAATTCTATGATTTCTCAATTCTTCTTTGGTTTATAAACACCATCATGAATGAAATAATAAACTATTGTACTATCATCATTAATTAATCCAATAATTATCCTCTTTGGTCTTGTTCCTTTATATGATTCTAACTCCTTGAAAATTTCATTCAGATCCTTTGGTGTGAGTTCTGTGTTTATCCTATATGGTAATACGATTTCTTTTTGAGCCTCATTGCCATTATTGAAGTTGTCTGATTCATCATCTTTTATTTCTGCTTCATCATTCAATAATGGATCTTTGGGCACACCTTCGACTAAAACGTGCTGTGATAGTTGGATTTCACTGACTTGAGTCCATAAATTCTGAAAGAGTAAGTTCTCTTTGACTTGAAGAAACGCTGTTGTCATCGTTTTCTTAATGTTTGTGTTTGTGTTGACAATTAGTGAAGTTTATTTTCGGGGCTTAAGTAATTTTTCCGATAAAGTCTTACTAAGTTATAAAAGTAAAAAAAAACATCGGCTCAAGTAGATTTCTAGAGTATACCTAACTTGCCATCTCTGTCAACAGCACAAAAACTCATTGACAATCATGTTCCAACTACATGTATGGGGCTCTGAAGATAAATTGGCAATAATTGATCCTGAATCACTAGCCTCAGCATGGTATTTATCACTAACTCTTCCAGTTGATCAATTCGAAATCATCACATCATCAAATGTTAATTTATCGGGTACAGGCAAATTACCAAGTTTACATCTTGAAAATGGCGATACATATGATGGATATTTGGAGATAATACGATACTTGAGCTCCCAAGGTTATAATCTTGATGAGTTTCTAGTAAATGAAACACATGCTATAAACAATGGATTGTTGTATTACTTGCAAGAAAATCTTCAAAAGATCACAGATTATACTTTATTTTTAAATAAAGATAATTTTGAGAAATATTCAAGAAGTGTATTCAAATACTATCTTCCATTTCCAATGCAATACAATACGCCTATACAGTTCAGAAATTCAGCAAAAGAAAAATGTTTGTCAATTGGGTTGACTGTTGAAGACAAGACTGAAGTTGAAGAAGAAATGTTGAAAAACGTACCAACAGTGAGCAAAGTCCAGAAATTGAAGAATGACTCATTGATTGAGGAGAAACTTATCATCAAAAATTCATTAAGTAACATGAAATGTTTAAATTTATTGAAGAATTATCTTGAGATTATAGCAAATTTGAAGACTGAGCTAAAACTGAAAAATAATCTATTAGATGATGATCAATTGTCTTCATCTGATATCTTATTCCTATCATATCTATTCATCATTACCAATGAGATCTTACCTGATCAATTCATCACAACATTCTTACAAAAATATCAACCTGATATATTAGTACTAAAGAAACAGAACGTTGAGAAATTCAACGAGAAATTGAGTTCAGTTACTGTCAAACCGCCTACGTTCTCACAGTCTCCTAATTTGTTCAATGCTATCAAGGGTTTATTTATATAGCTAACAAATGTCCAGATTCTAGGACATGACAAGCTTTGTCACAAGATGTAGATTTGCTCTGTTTGAACTTGGTTCCTCTTCACGGTTCAGGAGTCTCTAGTGCTATAATATCGTGTGGAATACACCCAGAGGGCAAATTTGAAGCTCAAGAGAAGAGTAACATGTAAAACTCAAAAGATGCTTTCAGTTTAAAAATGTAGATTAATGGCATCAAGATTCTACAATTTGATTGATATAGTTACATAACTCTAGAAGGTCACAATTGAGAGAGTCGTCCAGGTTGGCCTTTTATTTATTATTTAGATAGAATTAATTTAGTAACGCTCTCTTAATTCATATGGAAATTAAGCTTTATGCCTGTTATGGTACGCCCACTATTTATGGGTGTAAATTTTATCTATTCCATCAGTAAACAAACCGATTCTGAATCTTAGTCGAAAATTATATAAAAATGGATAGATGTCCCATATTAAATTATTATTTGAGTTTGATCCTGCTTTTCTTCTCTCCATTTCTATAATTATTTATAATCAAACCTATTTACTGTCTTGTATTTTTTTGTAAAATGGACTTAGAAGATTTCAATTACACTTCTGCCCCAATCTCAAAATCATCAAGATTAAATTCTTCGGATGAGACAGAAGAAATGATGTATAGAGATTACGAGATCAGAGAACAAGATAGATGGCTTCCTCTAGCTAATGGTGGGTTTTAATTTAACAATATATATTCAAATTTATAGATACTAACAATTTAGATAGTTGGCAGAGTCATGAAGAAAGCATTACCACCCCAGGCAAAACTTTCGAAAGAATCCAAAATGTGTATGCAAGAATGTGTCTCTGAATTCATCTCATTCATTACATCAGGAGCAGTTGATAAATTTCAAGCAGAGAAGAGAAAGACACTGAATGGTGAAGATATTTTATATGCAATGCACACACTTGGTTTTGAAAATTATGCAGAGACCTTGAAGATCTACCTTGCAAAATACAGAGATGTGAGTATTTCATGTTCATTATTTTGTTTGAAAGCTACTAACAAGTTTGATTCTTTAGCACGAGAGACTGCAGGCAGACTATAGAAGAGAAAGAGATAGACGTAAGCGTCAATTAAGAAAAGAACGTAAAGAAAAGGAACGTTTGCTTCAAATTCAGCAAAATCCAGAGTTAGGAAACCTGGATAATTTGACTAATGAAGATGAAGATAACATTTCAGATCAATCAGAAATCATTGATTATGATCCTTACGCCAATGATAATATTAATGATTATGTTTTGAATCGTGCAGATGTTGATGGACAAGAGAAATTGGATTTTGTTGTTCCAGAGCTTTCGTTTAATGGAAATATGTAACTAGTGATCCGTTTACTGTGACTTCTTTAATCATATAAACAAATTGCTGATAAATTACAATTATTGTTTTTCATGTGGTATTGTGTTGTTCTTTTTGTGTCAATTCAATCAAGTATTATCGAAAATTAGATTTATAAACCCACATTTTTTTGCTTCATGTTCTTCTGTTCCACCATTCATCAAAAGTATAGAGCAAATCATATATCAAAATGTTCTTCCATCACATCCTTCTGATTGGGTTAGTTTTGCCTGTCGCATTAGGTGTACAATTTGTTGTTCAATTAAAAAACAACCAAACTTTTGAATCATTCACATCAAAATATTATCCACATATTGATTTCAAGCAACAATCCATAGAAGACTTTGGGGTGAAATCTTTTGAAATCGGTAAATTTAATGGTATTATTGGAGAATTTGATGTTGAATTAATCAAATCAATCTATCATGATAAAAATATTGGTTCAATTTCAATTGATAGAGATTTAGTACTTGCAGAAGTTCAAGAGAATGCACCAAAACATTTAGCAAGAGTTTCACAATCCCTGAAATTAAAAAACAAACCAAGTTATGATTTTATTTACGATGCTACTGCAGGAATTGGTGTTGATGTTTATGTTTTAGATTCAGGTATCAATGGAAATCATGCTGAATTTTCGAATAGAGTCACTAAATTGGCTGATTTCACAAATGAACCAGTAAATAAAAAGGATGTTGTTGGGCATGGCTCTTATGTTGCTGGTGTTATTGCATCAAAGACTTTTGGTATTGCTAAAAAGGCTAATCTATTTGATATTAAAGTTACTAAAAGAAATGGTAAAACTAAATTATCATCAGTCTTAAACGCTCTATCATTAGTTTTACATGATTCAAAAATCACGAAGAGGCCAAGTTTAGTTGTTATTCCTTTGATTATGAAAAAAAATGCTATTTTAAATGGTGCTGTTGAAGCTTTAGTTAAAGAAGGTATTCCTGTTATCTCACCAGCTGGTAATGATGGAATTCAAGCTTGTAATTATTCTCCAAGTAGCGCAAGAGGTGCATTAACAGTAGGTGCGATGAACCATGAAAATGATTCGATTGCATCTTTTAGTAATTGGGGCTCATGTGTTGACATTTTTGCCCCTGGTGTTAAGGTTCAAACGACAAGTAATGTTGAGAATGAAGTTGTTGTTAAGTCTGGAACTTCGTTATCAACAGGAGTTGCAGCAGGATTAGTTGCATATTATATGGGAATGGGAGATAATGGACATCAAGCAGTTCAAAGAGTTGTTAAAGACTCATTAGAAGGAGTTATTCCATTATCAAATTTCGAAAATAAACCATTGACAGCTAATAGAATGTTGTTTAACGGAGAAGGTGAACCAAATTGGGGTATAAGTCCATGATTATGTCTTTTTTTCAATAAATGTCTCGATAGCTAAATTCTCGTAAAATAGAAATAAAACTCTACACAAAAAATTCATAAATAGGACGTTAAAAATTTGAAAGAAAATCACAACTTTGTAGCATTGATTGGTTTTTCAAAAGTGGTAATATCATCATAAATTAAAGTAGTTAAGAAATCATGGTATTTTTTACCAGTGACATCATCTTTGAAATGGTTAGCAGCTTCATAAAATTTATGACCTGGTTTAGCACCTGCAGCTAATTTTTCAACAACTTGAGTTAATAATTTGGAAGTGTATTCTGGAGTAATTTTAGTACCTTCTTTAGTGATAGCACCATGATGAACCCATTGATATAATTGAGATCTTGAAACTTCAGCAGTTGCTGCATCTTCCATCAAATAATTGATTGGGACACAACCAACACCTCTTAACCAAGCTTCAATGTAACTTAAACCAATTTCTAAATTAGCAATAACACCAGCTTCAGTGATTTGAGCATCTTTAACATATGGTGATAATAAATCTCTTTGAGTGATTGGAATATAATTTGCAATACCAACTGGTGAATCAATTTGATTTGGAGTTAATAATTGTTTAAAGACTTCATTAGCAATTGGTGCTAATGCAGGATGAGCGATCCAAGTACCATCATGACCAGCGTTAAATTCCCTTAATTTATCCTTTTTAACATTAGCCATTGCGATTGCATTACGTTTAGGATCATCTTTGATTGGAATTTGAGCAGCCATACCACCCATTGCATGGACTTTTCTCTTATGACATGTATAGATCAATAGTTTAACATATGAAGCCATGAAACCAACTTCCATATTGACTTGAGATCTATCAGGAAGGATAAATTCAGGATGGTTTCTTAATGATTTAATGTAGGAGAATATATAATCCCATCTACCACAGTTCAAACCTGAAGAATGATCTCTTAATTGATAAATAATTTCTTCCATTTGGAAAGCAGCTGGTAAAGTTTCAATTAAAACTGTTGCACGAATAGTACCTCTTGGGATACCAATGTAATCTTGTGAAACGTTGAAGATATCATTCCATAATTTGGCTTCTAAGTGGTGTTCCATCTTTGGTAAGTAGAAATATGGACCAAACCCTTGAGCAATTGATTCTTTGGCATTATGGTAGAAATACAAAGCAAAGTCTAAAATTGAACCGGAAACAGCTTCACCATCAATTAAGATATGTTTCTCATCTAAATGCCATCCTCTTGGTCTGACGATTAAAGTTGGTAAATGTTTGTTTAAATTTAACTTATATTCCTTGTTACCCTTCTTAAAATCAATTTGTTTTCTAACTGCATCATATAGATTGACTTGACCATCAATGACATTAAACCAAGTTGGAGTGGCGGAATCTTCCAAATCACACATATAAGTGGCAACATTAGCGTTTAAAGCGTTGATTAGCATTGATCTTGAAGATGGACCTGTAATTTCAACACGACGATCTTGTAATTTTGGACCTAATGATGGACCTTTCCAATTAGCATCATCTCTGATGTATTTGGTTTCTTCAAGGAAGTTTGGATAGATACCTGCATCTCTTTGAGCCTGTTGAATTTTACGGTTTTCTAATAACTGTAATCTTGTCTTATTGAAAGAACGATGTAAAACTGCAATGAAGGCTAAAGCATCAGTTGTTAAAATATGTTTTGCGTTTTGTGGAACTCTTGCTCTGACTTGAACACCTTTTAAGATGTCTTGAGTTTCAGGGAATGGGATATCGAAAGTCATGATTAATTTTGATCAATTGGTGATTACTTTTGAAATGGAACAAGTAAGTGTAATGAAATTATGGGGGGGTTGATGCTCTTTAAATATGAAAAGTCAAGCAAATGGCAATGACCGAGTTAAGGAAATGAAATGGGATTAATGGAAATTGTGGAGTGATAAATTTTACCTTAACAATGCCTTAATTATAAACGTTTGCTTAGTGGATTCGATTTCAACCAATGAAAAGACAAATATCCACTAATTTTGTGACAAAAACTGGAGAAAGTCTGGAATTTTGGATTAAAGGATCCTTCAGACCGAAAGATGTTTTGGAATTTTGGATCCGGGGGCGAAATTTTGGTGATATTTGTTTAGTATATACAAATGCTGTTACTGTGGGTCGTTCTAGTCACTAGGGTGGAACTTTTCAAGTTCACTGTGCTACAAGTAATTTATATTGTAATGTGCAATTGAGCTGAATCGAATTGAATTGAATTGAATTGAATATATAAATAATCTTTGGAGCTTAAACCTTGTGCTCTAGCTGTGGTGTCTGGGTGTCTCTCAAGTCTGCTTATATAAGCATTATGTAATACGTTTTATTTAGTCACGTGAGATTAGTGGCCCGACCGCGTATTCCGATTATTATTAATAATCTTATCACTCACTACGTCTACAGAAAACCCACTTACTAAATACTTCATTCATTATATTTGTTTTACTATCTACTCATGGGCCAACACACCAGTCGTCCTACCAATGACGACTTGCATCAGTCTCATCCACAAGTTCCGTCACCTTCCATCAGTCAACACATGCAGGACACTTTACCACTCTCACCCTCTGACGTTAATACCCTTACCCCTTCCTCATCTAATGAAAATGCCAGAAATAATTTATTAAGGATAAGGAGAAGACGTTCTTCTTTGAGTCCTTTGCATTTACCACCAACTAGAAGAAGAAGATTATTGGGTCTGCTGGGATCAAGATTAAACAGCAACAGTAATACTGAACATCCTAATTTGCCTGAATCATCAACAATACCTGAAACTAATGAAAGATTATCACTTGATTCACCTGTTGAAGAAACATCAGGATCAGGTAACATCACTAGAAATTATCAAGAAAATCCAGTAAACTCAAATAACTTCATTGATGAGCTAGACAACATCGCATCCGATCTTTTTAATGCTGTTGCTAGAGAACATAGACCAAGAATCAGACCATATTCACCACCATGGCAATCATCATCCAGGTCAGACTCAACTCCAATTTATACCCACTCCCACTCCCACTCCCACTCCCTTGAAGACGATAACCTTGAAGTAAATACAACAGTGGGTCATAACACTTCATATGAGAATCAGCTGGATATGTTATCTAGATTATTGGAAGTTGCTGCAACTTCAACGGTTTATACGTTAATGGGATCATCAGTTGCCAATGGTCGAAGATTTGATAATTCATCAAGATCAACTTCAAATCACTCCACTAATGGAGTTGATTCCAATTTTCAAGACTTTTTGTATTCATTAAGACATGGATTACTAAATCAAGAATTGACACTAGAGAATGAAAACATCTCTAATAATAATAACGGTGAAGATCCAACTTTTTTCAGAGCTTTTAGATTTGATGAAGACTCTAACGACTCAGCCAATGTTCCTGTAATGATTATCGGTGTTAGATCAGTGAATCAGCACTCTGAAACTTCAGATTTATTCGATAATGAAATGGATTCAACAACAACAGCATTAAACGACACATCATTGAGAACTCCATCACTACAGAGTATGTCATCCGTAGAGTCATCAATGGAAGAATTACATCAGTTAAGACAACAACATACACACAATCAAAGATCATCTTTTTCAAATCAAAGATCTTGGATCATCTTTGTCATGGGTAATACTTTTAATGAGAATCATCCTTTATTATCAGCTCCTTCTTTAATGAGTGAAAATCCTACATATCAAGATTTATTAAACTTACAAGAATTAATTGGACAAGTTAAACCCCCAGTTGTTTCAAAAGATGAGTTGTTTAAACATGATGATCAACTCTACGAGTTAAAGATAAATCCTACTTCAACGACTACCACCAGCAGCGATGATTTCAAAAAATCATCAGAGTTTGAGATTTTGGAGGTTCAAGAGTTGGAAAGATGTCAAATCTGTTTAAGTGATTATGACAACAACGAAATGGTTAGAAAATTAAGTAGTTGTGGTCATTTTTATCATAAGGAATGTATTGATACTTGGCTATTGAAAGGGATGAATAGTTGTCCTTTATGTCGTTCAAAAGGGATTGTTAAGAATGAAGTGTAAGAAATCTAATGTGTTATGAGTTTTTTTTTTTTTTGTTGTTGTTGTATAGAGAATGGTACAATTTTTTTTATTAAAGTCATCAACCATCGTATATTTTCATTTTTTATCATTGAAAGCATTTTCTTTTATATTATATTCAAATCAAAGTCAGTTTCTGGTAAATATGAAACCAATACCGTCCTTTCCAAGTATTGCATCCCGTTTAATTCATTAGCTGCTAGTTTAGCATCTTCTAAATTCAAATATTTAATGAATATCTTACCAACATTAGTATGAATATTTTTCAAATTTCTTTTATAATCTTCCATTGGTTTAGGAATTTTGATCTCTTCGATGTGTCCATATTGTGAACAGTGTTGTTTGATTTCATTCAATATTAAATCATAATTGTTTTGTTTCTTCAATGATTCTGGTTCAATTACATTCAACAGCACTAAAACTCTGGATTCAATTATAGTGTTATTTTTAACAATTTTAGCAAATGAACGATATGAGATGTTTTCATCTTGTTTAATCAAACCATTTGATGCATACCTTGATATTAAAGTTGTATCACCAATAACAATTTTATTGATTTCATTAATCAGATGTTCTGGATCAAGATTTTTAAATTCAACAAATACTATCCCTATAAATTCTGAATTAGTTGAGTCATGGATTAATTCAATTGATTCCACTGAATCGAGTTCTTCTAAATCTGAAAGGATTTCTTCTTCTTTGATATCTGAAGGGACGTTCAATATTGATATTTTTTTGATACTGTCTTTGATTTTTAAACTACTGTTATTTTCTTCTTCATCTGATGAAGATGGGATTGGAGTGATATAACCTTCTGGTCTTGTTAATTTTAATTTATTCAAATTCATTATTTTTTGTAAATAAATTTCAGATGCATATAACACTGTAGTTATTGAATGATTTGATAATTGAATTACTAATCTATTATTGATTAATTCATGATTCACTAAATATGATTCCTTTAGTCCTAACGATTCAATATATGACTTTATTCCATCAAGTAATTTCACAACTGGGAATAAAGTGAATTCAACACCTGTAATCACTAAAGTCTTTGAAATTCTAGAGTATATAGAATCGATTTTTCTTTCATCAAACAAAATTGACGTTTGACTTGAAATATCACCAGTTTTAACTAATCCTTCTAATTTAGAGATGTCTAAACTTTTGGCAGTACCAGGTAATGGAAATAATCCAGAGATTTTAGCTCTTTCTGAACTAACTTTTTCAAATCCTGGGGGTGTAATGTCCCAAAATGTTGTACGTGGTAACTTATCAATTGGTGTCACGTTAGTTAAAGCATGTCTTGGTTTAGAATATGATTCTTCAATACGGTGTTCTTGTGGTCTTCTGTGATTGTCATGATGATGATATGATCTGTCAGAATATCTGTCATTATTATTATATCTTGAATCAAAACTATCTCTTTCTCTGTATCTTCTATCATCTCTGTAATCTCTTGAGTCTCTAGAGTCTCTTGGTCTGAAACCTCTGGAGTCTCTGTCTCTGTAAAGTCTTGAATCTCTATCTCTTGGATCCCTAGAGTTTCTAGATTCCCTGTGATCTCTACCACGTCTATCATCTCTTCTATTACTATGATTATCTCTTCTTTCCCCATAATCTCTTCTACTATAACCATCATTTCTTAGTTGATGGCTTCTATTATCATATCTTGATGTTTCAGAAACATTCTTTCCATCTCTGTCGCTTTCATCATGTGATCTTGTAGTAGGAGAGTCAAAACTTCCACTGTTTGATGGTTTTGGAAGACTTGAAGGGGTATTTACTGGCTCATCTCTTCTTGAGCGAGAATATGGTGAGGTGTTATTGGTTTTTGCTTCTTCATTGAGTACTGTTGGTAGTTAGTATATATGTTCTACCGGAGGGGTACCTTCACTCTGTATACCCACGCTGCTGCTTCAATGCCTGAATGACACTATTCGCACTCATCTCACTCAATTTATTCTAATTGTTTATCAAGTTGAAAAGAAATTTCAAAAAAATTCAAAATGAAAATCACAGAATTGATTTCCGGACTCTCTGCCCTCGTAATAGAGAGCGATCTCAAAATCTGAAAGTTGTTTTTGTAAATACGTGTAAAAACTTGGAATATTTCACTTTTTGTACACAATTTGCCTTCAGTCATGTGGTTTAGACAGTGGTTGTTCGTATGTTTGCTAGGTGCTGCTGCCTATTCTCAGATCTTAGGGATTGACCTTGGACAGGACTACACCAAAGCTGTGCTTGTTGCTCCTGGAATCCCATTCGAAATAGTGATGAGTGCTGATTCTAAGAGAAAAGACGTTTCTGGTATTGCTTTTAAACCTTTGGGAAATGACGGTGATGAATTTGAAAGAATATACGGGTCTGCCACCAGCTCGTACTGCACAAGATTTCCAAAGAACTGTGCCTTGAATTTCAAATCACTTTTAGGTAAAAGCATTGAGGACCCTTCAGTTCAACATTATTTAACTTCACACTCAGGTGTTCAATTAATCCCATCTAAAAATGAAAGAAATACCATAACATTCAACATTGAAGGAAATAAATATCCAGTAGAAGAATTACTAGCAATGAATATTCAAAACATCGCTCAAAGAGCTTCTAATCTAATGAAAGAAAAGACACCTGGTGGATATTCTCAAATCAATGATATTGCATTCACCATTCCTAGTTATTTCACTCAAAGTCAAAGAAATGCAATCATTGATGCAGCTAATCTAGCTGGTTTAAATGTCGTTGCTTTAATCGATGATGGATTAGCTATTGCTATCAATTATGCAACTAAAACTGAATTCCCAATTGGTAAGCAGTATCATGTCATTTACGATATGGGTGCTGGCTCTACAACTGCTACCTTAGTTTCATTTGAAAAATTTAATGAAACTACTCCATTGAGTATCACCATTGAAGGTTATTCATTTGACGAATCATTAGGTGGTCAAGTATTCACTAATGTTATTGCTGAAATGATCCAAGAAAGATTTTTAGAAAAATATCCAAATTATTCAACAGAACAATTACACTCAAATTCAAGATCATTAGCTAAGATTTATCAGACCTCAGAAAAGGTTAAATTGATTTTAAGTGCTAATAATGAAGCACCAGTCTCAATTGAATCAATTATTGAAGATATTGATTTCAAAACCAAGATAACCCGTGATGAATTCGAAGAGATCTTATCTGAATATTCTCAAAGAATTACAAAACCAATTTTACAAAGTTTAGAAAATTCAAAGACTAAATTAGATGATGTTAAATCTGTTATCTATTCAGGTGGTTCACAAAGAGTCCCATTTGTTCAAAAACATCTATTATCATTAATCGGTAGTGAAACAGTTTCTAAAACAGTCAATGCTGATGAAGCTGCTGTTTTTGGTGCAACGTTACGTGCTGTTCAAATCTCTAAAATGTTCAAAGCCAAAGAATTCAACGTTACTGATCATTCAAATTATGATTATTCTATCAGATATAATGATGAGAGTTTTGAAGATGTCATTGTTTTCCCTAGTGGTTCAAATTACGGTATTTCTAAAGAAATTGATTTGACTGACCCTACTGTTGCAAATGATGGTTTATCTTTAGTTTTAAGTGAAAATTATAAAAGTTTTGCAAGACATGAAACTGCTAAATTAAGTGAAATTAAATCAAAATTATCATTCAATGAAACTAACTGTGTTGATGAAATCAGATTCATTGGTAAGTTCTCATTATCACAAAGCAGAATATTCCAATTGGAATATTTAGAAGCAAGATGTGAAGTTGAAGTTCCAGTAACATCATCAAAAGATTCAAAGGAAACTAAATCTGGGTTCTTAGATAAAATTCTAAATTCCAAAGATGAAGACGTTAAAATGAAGACTAAAAAATCAAATGTTCATTTCAAAACTTCATACCCAGCTTCAAGACCATTAGGTTCAGCAACAAAACAAGATCTGAAAAACCATCTATTAATTTTAAATTCAAAAGATAATCAAAGAAAGTTAATGTCTGAGAAATTAAACGAATTAGAATCTACTTTATACAAAGCTAGAAACTATTTAGATGATGATGAAATCTTATCAAAGGGTCCAAGTTCAATTGTTCAAGAAACATCATCAACTGTTTCTGAATATTTAGAATGGTTGGATTATGAGAGTGATGGTGCTAAACTGAAAGACATTAAAGATAAAATCAATAAAATTAATGGTTACCTTACTCAAATCAATGAATACATGGAAAGTTTATCAGTTTCTTTAGAGCATGAAGATTTCGAAAAGATTCATCAACAGGGTGTTCAAGCAATTTCGAGCATTCAAAAAGTTCTATCAGATTTCAGTGAAGAATCACTAGAGATTGCTAAGAACTTCACAATGATTGGATTAGATTATGAAAAGGAATCAACAAAATTAACAAAATATGCAAGAAGTATTTCCGAAAAGGATGTTGAATCGACCTGTAAAGAAATGATTTCATTTTTTGAAACAGTCAGGGCATTGCTTGGAGAAGATGGTGAAGATACTTTTAATAATAAATCAAGGGAAGAATTATTCAAGATTAGAAATCAAGCTATTGAGCACCTAACTAAAATCATCACTTTGGAAGCTCAATTAAAAGCCGTTCATGCTCAAAGAGTTAAAGAGTTGAATGCTGTGGTCGGGAGATTCTTGAGGCAACAAAAGAGAGCTGCTTTGAAAGCTGCTGAAAAGGAAAAGAAAGAAGAAGAAGAAGAAGAAGTTACTGAAGATGAAGTTAATGAAGAAGTTGAAGAAAAAGAATTTACTCATGATGAATTGTGATTCTTTGATCGAAATTCGTATACAAAATTAAATAGAAGTTTTTTAATCAAATTTTGGTTATATTATATAGCTAAATCTTTTTATACACCTCGAAAAAATGAAAATAAAATAAAAAGTCTCATTCATCGCATATCCAAAAACTACATAACAATGTTAACCCCAAATGGTCATCCTGGTGTAGTGGCCATTAAGGGATACCACTACCTGAGATTGAAACTACCCACCAGGATCATCTGTCAAAGAATATTCAAATGTGTATTCAGTGCCACTGTTTCCCTGATCATGTGTTTAAACCCTTCCATTCTCAAAATTCTGGGAGATGAACCTGCAATGCTTCCATTGATCGTTGTGATTGCACATCCTGGCAGAAGACTAGGTACCATGATCGAATGTACCTTATTATGTGCATCAGGGATCTTATTAGGGAATGCATATGCTTTATTAGGAAGATTTTTGGCACAAAAGGCCCTTGGATCAGAATATAATCAAACGGCTGATGAGTATCTAAAAGATCTGGATTATAATGGATATAGAGCTGCATTAGGGATCCTAGCCGTATTTGAGATCTTTATGCTGTTCTTCCATGGATGGATGAGAAGTGTCTCTCATAAGTTTTTTACAATGGTATTTCAAATATTTTTAGTCGTTCATTTTGCATTCACTTCAGATATTAAGTTAAGTGCTCACGAAATATTTGTTGCATTCTCGGTGCCGTTCTTTATTGGGATAGGATTATCGTTGGCTGCTAATTTGATGATCTTTCCTGAATTTGGGTCTTCTTATTTAGGTAGATCTATGATCGCAACTTTGAATGAATTACATAACACTTTGGATTCAACGGTTCAATTCTTTGTCTCGTTTGATAATAATTCACAGTCATTCTATACTTCTAATCCAATATCATTACCTCAATTAATCAAGAAGAAATCAGATCTACGAACGAAATTGAATTCAACTCAATCGGTTTTACATGAATGTATTTATGAGATTTCATATTCTTTCAACTCACCGTATCAATTAAAACCATTGATTGAGATTTTAAACTTGCAGTTATCATACACTAATGCTCTTATTAATGCTTCTCAACTAGAGTTCAAATCACTGATGAAAGAGAATGATGATGTAGATGAAAATTCTTTGTTACGTCAAGCTTCAAAAAGAACAAGGGTGCCTATTTGTGAGTTACAAAAAAAGATATCACAAAGTTTACTAGTTATTAAATATTTAATTGGATATTCTTACGATGTTAAAACATCTAAGATTAAAAAATCACCAAACATAAAATTAGATGAAGTTGATTTGAAAAATATTGATATCCATCATGAAATTGATGTCTTAACAACAGCAATGGCACAGTTTGATATCCTATCTAGACAAGAATTAGCCATTCTTGGTTCAAAATATAATAATTTTTTGTCTCCCAATGATGATATGTTTTTAGTTTCATCATTTTTAATCAATTTAAGAGAATCTGCAAATGCAGTTTGTAATATTCTGAGAGAAACTGAAAAAATTCATACATTTCGTAAAAATAGAGAATCAAAAGGTATTTTATCAGGAAGACAAGTTTGGATGTTTTCATCATTATCCTACAATAAAATTAAAAGGTATTTTGCGATGCATAAAAATACTTTAATGAGTGGTGCTGAAACTGCTACTTTAAATGGATCTTTTTTGAGACCAAGCACTTTCATTGATAGGGATATAGGAAGCAATAAACCAAACAGCGATCTAGAAACAGATCTAGATGGTAAAGTGATTAAACATCATAGAAGAATATCGCTTGATTCAATCTTGTTAAGTATTAATAATTTCTATGAACGATATAAATCACATTTCAGATTTGGTTTCCAAATAACTATTGGGTTGATGATCTCTTCATTTCCTATGTTTGTACCAGAATCTAGACAGTGGTTTGCGGAGTATAGAGGAACTTGGATTGCGTTTGTTTGTATCCTTGTTTTAGAACCTGAAGTCGGTAGTACATTTTTTGTCTTCTTCTTAAGAGGTGTTGGTGTCGTTTTAGGTGCTGCTTGGGGTTATGTTTCTTATTTAGCTGGTAGAAATCAAACTAATATTCCTTTGGAAGTATTCGTTACAGTTATTGGTGCTATTCCTGGTTTTTATTACTTTGTTGGTACACCATATGTTAAAGCTGCTATAATTGGTATTATTTCAATATACATTGTTTTGTTATCAACTGCACTTCCTTCTGCTATACAAGGTTCTATCGCTACAAATTTTGGTAAGAGATGTTTAGCTATGCTATATGGTGGTACTGTTGCCCTAGTATGTCAATTAGTGTTCTTCCCAATCAAGGCAAGAGATGAATTAATCAAGGAAATTGCATTTTCAACAGGTGCAATATCAAAACTTATTTTACTTTATGCTTCTGGATTAAACGGTGAAGATATCAAAATGTCTTTATCTGAAGAAAGGTATGAGTCATTTACAAAATTAATGGCATATAGTAAAGCTTCACTGGTCAGAGCTGATGCTTTCAGAAAGACTGCAAAGACGGAACCTAGATTAAAAGGGGAATTTAAAGAGATAGCCTCAATTTTTTATGAGATCATCTTCATTCTTAGAGAGATATTAGATCGAATTGATAACATTGTTCAATTGAGAAGAATTTATGGATCTGCAATAATAGAAGAGTTCAATTCAGAAGTACATCCATATAGAAGACAGTTATCTGCATCACTGAGTAATTCATTAAAAACGGTCCAATTGGCAATGTTGACCAAATCTCCATTACCTCAATATTTACCAAGTGCTAAAATTGCGCACGAAAGGTTGTTTGAAAAAGTCAGGGAAGTTGTTGAAGAAAAATATGGTACTCAAATTGATTCAATGTCTGAAAATGAAAGTGATGATGATGATGGAATATTTTTGAATCTGAGAGGTTCAAAGATCAGTCGTCAACAAAAAGATTTATTGAATGCAAAATTTTTGAGTTGGAAT
Source organism: Phaffomyces antillensis (assembly GCA_003707195.2). NCBI lineage: Eukaryota > Fungi > Ascomycota > Saccharomycetes > Phaffomycetales > Phaffomycetaceae > Phaffomyces > Phaffomyces antillensis. Next base: position 205,920 of record PPNI02000017.1, read on the forward strand.
GCAACAAGTGCAGCAACTGAAGAAGTCATTGACTATATTGAAGAATTATTAGAGCTTTGTAAACTTTTAGTTGGTGTTCATGAATTCAAATATGGGTTTTTAAGTCGTACTCTATATTCGGATTATGCAGTCAAGGCTACTAGAGGGTTCAAGGAGGCATTAAATGGTAGAGGGACCAACGAAGAAGCTGTTACATACAGTGATGATGAAGATAATACACAAGAAATTTTCCATCCTGAAGAATTTAACCCTGTCGAATTAACTGAAATCAAATCAAGAAACAGTGACTTATCAAATGGTTTTAGAAAAAGAGTATCCTCCATTAGTTCATGGATTAATGGGAATGATTTGACGAGTACTAAATCAATCGGTGAATATCGCGATGAATTAGAAGAGTTGGATAGTGATTTTGATGCAATGGATGATGATGAATATGATACAATACCACTTTCTTTAATGGGTGTTATGAGTAAAAAGAGTTGAAAAGAATTACAATATAGTTATAGAGTTAGTATAGATTTTAATGAGTGAAATGATTTAATAGAATAATAACGTATTATTTGAACTCCCTCCCTCTAATGTACAATTTTTCTTTTTATGTAAAATAGCTAATCAATTTCGATCACTTCTGGACTATGAACTTTAGCTCGTGGACTTTCATGTTGTGTTTTGTCTTTTCTTTTCTTGCTTTGCCTTAGTGAAACACCTTCACCTTTAAATGCACTTTCAGCTTCAACGTCTTTTTCATCTTCTTTTTTAACAGGTATTAATGGAAATCCAAAAAATAATTGGCCCGCAGGTAAATCTAATGGAGCTGGAGGGGCATTTGGATCCAATTTGAGCTCTTTTTTTACTGCTTGCGTCTCCTTTTGCCTCGATGCACGACCTGATAATTTTTGTCCTTCACCATGGAATGAATCTGGTAATTTACTGATATTTTGAACGATTTCTGAGTAATTAATCGATTTGGCCATTGTCCCTAAAGTTCTTGCCGGGTTCGCCATCTGTTCAGCTTTCTTTTTAGCTGCTTCTTCTTTTAATTTTTCATAATCTGGCTCAACATATCCAACAGGTGGAGCAAAATCAGTTTCTAAATCAGTCTCAATAACACATATACTATTGAATGCAGAATCCGGTTTCACTTCAAGAACCTTAATACCATATATCTTATTGTTATAGTTCACTTCGATAATATCATTTATAGTTAATGTTGAGAATTTTCTTAGTGCGTTCTCTAGAACAGCTTTTGGATCAGAAATATCTAGGAAATCCACTGATTGTGGTTCAATTTTCACGAATTTACCCAATGGAACGTCCTGATTTGTGATCTTGATGATAGAACCAGGTTTCACTTTCAAAGTGTTCATCATCCACTGAGGGACATAAACTCTACCTTCTTCAGCGACGAATTCTAAAACCCCAGAAAATGTTTTCAATTTCTTATCTTCATTGTTCAATTCGAAAAGCATCGGATATCTAATATGTAGCATTGTCAACCTGTTTAATGAGCTTGGAGGCAGGAAAATTTTACCACCATAATCAGCATCATCTTTACGTACACCATCTGGCATCATTGCAACTGGATAACATCTGAAATAATCTTCAAATTTTTGGGGGATGTTTACAAAGCCTTGTGGGAAGCCAAATCCTCCACCACTGAAACTAGAGAACTGTGGATGTGTTAGTTGTGATGTTCTGGCTGTTACATAAAGTGAGTTTACTCACCATTTGGTGATCAAAAGTATCAAATTTTGTTTGCAATTTAAGTCTACTGTTTATATTCAATTTCAATTCTTTGCCACTAGTATTCCGGAATTTTCAGAGAAACCGGAATTAAGGCAAACTTAAGTAAACAAAACAAAACAAATATAAATAAACATTCAAATCTTTCAATTCCACAATCGTTTATTATGTCGTATCGTTCATCTCATGAGCGCATTGCCCCGGAACTGCATCAGCTTCAAAATGAAAACCATGACTTATATGATGACATTGATGTCGATGCAATGATGGATGATGATGATGATGATGATGATAACAGTGACGACCTAAACAATGAATTTGAAAGTGATAATGAAGACGGAATCGATGAAGTCTTAGCTGCTTTCAGTGATGATGAAGAAGAAGAAATCGATGATGAAGAAGAAGAAGAAGCTAACTTTATGGATGATTTAAGAGAGTCGAAGAACTTCAAAAGACGTAAAACTAGAACAAAAAAGGATTACACTCTTAAAATGTCAAAGGAAACTGATCCAGAGATTATTCAAGCTCTATCTAAAGCTAATAGTCTTTATGTGGAAAGAAAGTATGATGAAGCTGAAAAAATTTACCTAGAAGTTGTTAAAAAGGATTCAAAGAATTTTGCAGCATATAAGAGTTTAGGTGAGATTTATGATCTACAGGGTCTGGCAATTAAATGTTGTAATGCTTGGTTTTTAGCTGCGCATCTTAATCCAAAAGATGGTGAATTCTGGACTGAAGTGGCGAGAGCAAGTAGAGATCTTGGTCATTTAACTCAATCTCTATATTGTTTCACTCGTGCTATTGGTGCAGGACATAAACCATATGACGTTTTAATGGAAAGAGCTCAATTATACAGAGAAACAGGTCAATTAGGAAGAGCCTCTGAAAATCTTACAAAAATCCACGAACTATATCCAACAAAACCAAAAGTTTTAAGAGAACTAGCCATGATTTATAATAAATTAAACAGAAACAATGATGCAATTACAATGTATCTAAAAGTTTTTGAAAAAAATGTTGAATTCAGGAAAAAAATGAATGATGACTCTATTGATACATCTGACTTGAAACCTGATTTTCCTGTTTTCGATTGGTCATCTCTTAATATTTTAGGTGAATTATTCGTTAATCAAAAAAATTATGCTATTGCAATCAAAACAATCAAACACATTGCAAGATGGATTCAAGAGAGAGAAAGTGAGGATTTCTGGGATGAACTAAATGATGACTCCGAATTTGATGAAAGAAGATATGGAAATAATAAATTTGAATCATTACCTGATATTTTAAAGACTAAAACTCATAAAATTCCAATTGATATTAGAGTTAAATTAGGTTCACTAAGGTTAAGTTTGAACTATATTGATGAAGCTTTAATTCATTATGGATTTTTATTGAACGAAGATATTGATGATGTTACTGATTTGTACCTTGAAGCTGCAACAAAACTAGAAGAATATCAGTTATTTGGTGATGCTTTAAAACTTTTATATCCTTTAAGTAAACTTCAGGAATTTCACAGCGAATCGTTGTTTACTTCTTTAGGGAAATGTTACACAGAACTAGGTACTTATGATAGAGCAAAGGAATGTTATTCATTTGCATTGCAATTTGCTCCAGATGATGTTGATATTCAACTAGCTTTAGTTGAAGTTCTTTATTATTTAGAAGAAGTTGAAGAATCTCAAGCTTTATTGAAACATGTTAATGAAATTAGGAAACAAATTGATGGGAACGAAAAAATCGTTGATCAAAATGGTGATATTTTACTACCTCAAGCCAAGGGGGAAGCAATTATTGAAAATAGGATTGTAAAACCTGTTAAACAAAACTCAAGATTAACAGAAGCAGAAAAGACAGCAAGAAATGAAAGAATTAAAAAAAATGTATTAGATAAGTATAGTAGATTACAAAGATTACATGTTGGTTTAGAAAATGGAGATATTGTTGCGGCAGAAACATGGATAAATTTAGCATCTGAGTTGATTGAAATATTCTCTAATGTCAAGAGTTTTTTTCCAAAGGATCGCTCAAGAACTTTCAAAGGTATTATAACAAGATCAAAATCACAAAATCTAGATTTGAATTCCAAAATTCAAAGAATTTCAGACATTTATCAAGGTTTTTCATCAGCTCCTACAGTTTTTTCATTTTCTTCAACAACTGAATATCAAGGTTTAAGTTATGATCAATGGCATGACTTATTCATGGAATATTCATTGGCTATTGGTAAATATGAAAATATAACGGATGCTATAAGTATCATAGATAATGCTAAAAATGTCAATGTATTTTATCAAAATAAATCAAGAGATAGAATAATGATGTTGGTTAAACTATCATTAATTATAAGATCAAAGGATCAAAAGGAAATATTACTATCATTAAGACATGTTGTAAGCAGCTTTCAATTTAATAAGAAACTTTTTAAGATATTTTTGTTAGCTCAACCATCAGGTAAACGAGCAACAGAAAACTTCATCTCAATTAATCATCAAAAATATTTTTTGAGACAGATCAAAGGTTATGATTCAGTGAACACAGGTAAAGTAATTCCAGGTATGGCAACTATTATGAATACAGATTTTGAACCAAATGGTAAAGATAATGTTTATTTATTTTACATTTATGGTTGTTTACTATTTTCAAATAGAAGTTATGTACCAAGTTTGATATATTTTACCAGAATCTATAAGAATCATAAAAATGAACCAATCATTACATTAGTATCAGGTTTAGCTCATGTTCATAGATCAATGCAAAGATCCTCCCCAAATCGTCATTTAGAATTACTACAAGGTATCAAATATCTAATGGAATATTATGAGCTAAGAACATCTTCTAAATTTGGAAGATATGAAGAGCAAGAAGCAGTTTATAACATTGGTAGAACTTTCCATTTATTAGGATTATTTCCAATTGCAATTGAATATTATAATAAAGTCCTTGAAGAATTCAAAGATTTAGATATTGAAAAGGATTTCAAGAGACAAACTGCTTATAATTTGGTACTGATTTACAATAACAGTGGTAATACTAGACTTTCCAATAGAATAATGGAGGATTATCTAACTATCTGAACTAATGAATTTTTTATGTCATATCCCAAGTGTAGAATATTTCGCGAATGTACAATTATTTGGGGATGGATAATACTGAGCTGAGCTTTCTTTATCTTTTGAGTAAACCTCCAGTAATAATTTATGCCACCAACTATCTCTCCACAGGTGAGTCAACCGCATTCTCCAAACTGTGTTTCTTAGTTACTAACATCTCACAGGCGAGACTCAAAGTCTCATTGAAAATGGCAATCAGTAAATTGAGATTTACTCAGACCAAAAAGACAGCATTAACTAAACAACAAAGAAGAACGGTAAGTCGAACGATAACTTCACTAAGACAACTCAGCTACTAACAAATCATAGATGGCTGAGCTATTATCATCAGGAAAGGAAGAAAGTGCCAAAATAAGAGTTGAAAACATCGTTAGAGAGGACATCAACATTGAGCTCCTAGAAATGCTAGAATTATACTGTGAATTACTCCTTGCAAGAATTGCATTATTAGACAGAAAAGAATGTGATCCAGGATTGGAAGAAGCTGTGAAGACAATAATATACGCTGCTCCACATGCAGATATCAAGGAACTGTTGACAATTCGTGAAATTTTAGCTCATAAATTCGGTCCTGAATTCACTAAATCTGCTATTGATAATGAAAATGGTATCATTCCACTCAAGATCATCAAGAGAACTTCAGTTGAGGCTCCTTCTAAAGAATTGGTGTCGTTATACCTCAAAGAAATTGCAAAGGCTTATGATGTTCCATTCAGTGAACTAGAAGAAGAAGATATTATAAATGATGAGGACAGTGATAGTGATGGGGGAAATAGGCCTATTTTATTAGAAGAACCGATTAAAGACTTTCCAGAAGAAACATTATCAACGCCTAGAAAGTTATCAACTGTAAAACTAACTGATGGAAATGAATCTGACAATAAATCACCAATTTCAATTCGTCCAGCTGGTAAAAGTATTGATAATCCAGTTCCATCAGTTAAAATCCCACAAGAAGTACAGAAGAACGTTTATAGAAAGAAAAGCGATGCCCACAAAGTCGAGAAATCGGATGATTTCGATGAATTGAAGAAAAGATTTGAAGCTCTTAAAAGAAAGTGAAATGTATTTTATCATTCGGGTCCATCAATCTGTATTTAAAAAACTCTGAGCCAACTATACAATAAGTGGGAACACTAAGGCAATTTATGCTTGCTAGAGCAGTTGTAGATCAGATAGCTCAACTAGAAATAAATCTCTATAACTCCCACGAAAGAGGTGAGTAAGTAAGTAAATTAAGTTAGAGAGGGTAGGTTCTCAAAACGTCAGGGTAGATTTTGGAGTAAGGAGAATCAAGGTAAGAACAAGCTTTGTATGAGTGAATAAAGTGCTAAAAGCGAGGTTTTCACTTATATTTGAACATAGTATAGTATAGTCATGTGCTTACATAACCCGATACTGTCATATTTGTATGTGTCACATTAACTATAAGGATCTTCTCAATAAATACAACACCTAAAATTATCAGGAAATGGTCTCAAAAGTCTTTTTACTGTTCTGGACATTCGGACTAATCAACAATGTTTTATACGTGGTGATCCTATCAGCCGCTGTAGATTTAGTTGGCCCATTAATTCCCAAATCAAGTGTTTTACTAGCAGATATCTTACCTTCATTCCTTTTGAAACTAGCTGCTCCATTCTTTATCCAATTGATCCCGTATTATAGACGAATCTTCTCCTTAATTGTTATAAGTGTCACAGGGATGTCTTTGGTGGTCTATGGAAACCTCTCGCTTAAACTTATAGGTATTGCTCTCGCTTCATTCAGTTCAGGATTAGGAGAGATAACGTTTCTACAATTGACGCATTTTTATGAAAAATCAAGTCTTAATGGCTGGAGTTCAGGCACTGGTGGTGCTGGATTGTTTGGGAGTGGTGTTTATTTGCTGTTGACTACAATTTTTGGTGTTAGTCCTAAATACACTTTATTGATGTTTACGATTTTACCAGTTGGGTTTCTATCATTTTTTCGATTACCAAAATTACCAACAAATTATGAACAAATTCCAATTAGTGAAGATGAAGTGCTCGGTATTGAAATTGCAGACTTGAAATCACATACTTTGAACACATCAAACAGAATTAGAAGATTGATAAAACCTTTTTTATTACCATTAACATCCGTTTATTTTGCCGAATACGTTATAAATCAAGCAGTTTCGCCTACATTATTATTTCCTATTGAGACATTACCATTTGATAAATATAGAGACATTTACGTGACGTATGGAACTTTATACCAAGTAGGTGTCTTTATATCAAGATCATCTGCTTCTTTCATAAGGATAAAGAATCTTTATCTACCTGCATTCCTACAATCTTTAAACTTATTCATATTGATACTTCAATCTGTTTATTATTACATTCCTAGCGTCTATATAATCATGCTGCTTGTATTCTATGAAGGATTACTAGGCGGTGCAGCATATGTCAACACATTCATGTTGATTATTGAAACAGTTAATAATGATGAAAGGGAATTTAGTTTAGGGGCAGTGTCCATTGGTGATTCATTAGGAGTTTTATTAGCTGCTATGTTTGGGATTTGGCTTGAGCCAAAACTATGTGGATATCAAGTAAATCATGGCCGTGAATGGTGTAGAATGGAATGAAATGTTTATTTTTTATGAACCTTGAATGTAATTCCTAATGCGTTTGTTTTCTTTTTAGTTAATTGGATTTTACTAGGGATTATATCCTTTTTAACTGTAAATACTGGCTGTTCGTATTCTGAATCTGAATCTGATTCAATTTTTTTTTCTTCTTCTTTATCTTCTTTTTGAGTATCTTCTTGTATTGGGGTTGTTCTCTTATTGAATAACTCTTCTGCTAATTTTTCATCTTCTTCTTCTCGAAATTTTTCCATATCTTCCAATTTTTGTTGATAATCCTTCAAAATATTTGAATTGGTCAAATGGTCATTCAGTCTTTTATTCTTATCTCTAATTTCATCGATTTCATCACTATTTTCCTGTTGTCTTTTTAAATCATTCATTTTCTTCTCTAATTCTTCTAATGATGTAGTTTTTTTATCCTTTTCTGCCTCTTTCAATTTGACTTCTTCTTCCTCTTTCTCTAGTTTATCAAGTATCTGTTCAACGGTCTCTTCTTTCCAATTTTGATTCGTATTTTCACTATCGTAATTCTTTTTCGCTCCAAATTCAATAACAAAATTAGCACTCTTTGGATCTGTTCTAAACACAATCTCACTAGCACAACGAGGACATTTGATATGAAACCTCACTATTTTCATCCCTAGATAAGTCTGGGTTGTTGTTTCCTTCCTAGCATTGAACTTTCTTGATTTGGAAATATAGTCTGAGCAATTATCACATTTCATTGAAAATGGAGTCATTAATCTAATTGTTGGGAGACTTGCCGATCCAGTTTTCACCTTCTTCTTCTTCTTGATGATTAGAGACGGATCATAATCAGGTGGGTAATACTTGTTGATGACTTTACGTTCAGACATTCGTTAATTGTGCGTAAATTAACTGCTTTATAACCAAAAATATCGATCGTTATGTGTCAAAAAAAAAAATTGAATTTTAAAATTTATTGAAAGCGAAAATCGTCCCAATTTGGAAGCGCCATTTTCGTGATGTCCCCATTAGGAAATTTACGAGGCTCGCGCGAAAACTCCATTTTTTATGGTTTTTTTTTTTTTGTTTCCTCAGAAATCAGATCAATTTTCTTTGTATTAAAATTTTATCAAATTCGAAGTTTTCAAACTCTTTCAGTGACCTCAGTGATTAATCCGGTCTCTACATCTGTCTGTTTTTTGTTAATTCTTGCTCTTAGCTCTGCTTTTTTTGCACAGTTTTCTTTACTTGGTCCTCTCTTATTGATAAGTACTATATTTAGATTCAAGACATAAAAAAGAAAGAATACAGTTGATCCTTTATTAAGATGAAGTTAACTAGCTCACAAATATTAACCATCTGTTCTGTCCTTGTTACCCAAGTCACGTGTATTTGGTTAGATCCAGCTAATTTAACCCAATTAAAAGAAGTTACAGGTGTTATTGCAGATGGTACCCTTGATTACTTAGATTACAATAAAGGTATTGGTTTATTAACCAACCCATACTATTGGTGGCACGCTGGTGGTATGTGGGGGTCCATGGTTGATTATTGGTTCTTTATGGAAAATGACACATACGTTAATTTAACTACACAAGCATTATTAGCTCAAGTTGGTGATAATAAAGATTATGTTCCAATTAATCAATCAACAACTGAAGGTAATGATGATCAAGCTTTTTGGGGTTTAGCTGTGATGCAAGCTGCTGAAAGAAATTACCCAAATCCACCAGAAGACCAACCACAATGGTTATATTTAGCACAAGCCGTTTTCAATACAATGGCAAGTAGATGGGATACATCATCCTGTGGTGGTGGTGGTTTAAGATGGCAAATTTTTGAATGGAATACAGGTTACGATTATAAGAATTCTGTTTCTAATGGTTGTTTATTCAATATCGCTGCAAGATTAGCAAGATATACTGGAAATGATACATATGTTGAATGGGCTGATAAGATTCATGATTGGTTATACGATATTGGTTTAATCTATGAAAGTGATTGGTATTTCGTTTATGATGGTGTTCATGTTAACACTGATCATACATGTGATGAAATCACAAAATTACAGTGGACTTATAATCAAGGTTTAATGATGTCCGGTTCTGCTTTCTTATATAATCATACAGGTGAAGAAAAATGGAGAAATAGAACTTTAAGATATTTACAATCTTCAGTTGTTTTTTTCAATAACTCAGTCATGTATGAAGCAGCTTGTCAGAATGCAGGTAATTGTAATAATGATCAAAGAACATTCAAGGCCTATTTTTCAAGATTTTTAGGTTCAACTGCTCAAATGTTACCAGAAACTTTTGATTACATTTATAAATTATTAGAAGCTTCAGCAAGAGGTGCTTCATCTTCATGTTCAGGTGGTACTGATGGTCATACTTGTGGTTTGAACTGGTTCCATGGTGGTGGTTGGGATGGATGGTATGGTTTAGGTGAACAAATGTCTGCTTTAGAAGTCATGCAAAATTTAAGAATCAGAGATAGACCAGCTCCTTATACTGCTGAATCTGGTGGTTCTTCTATCGGTGACCCTGCTGCAGGTACAGAAACTGTTGCTCCCAATTTGAGTGCATTAAACATATCTAAAGGTGATATTGCTGGTGCTGCAATTATTACTGCTGTGATTGGACTTTCAATTGTTGCATCTGCACTTTGGGTTTTAATTTGATTTAAATTAATGTCTATTTTTTATAGTTTTGTTTATATATATATATATATTATGTGTGTGTGTTTTTTTGAATTACATTATTACTATCATTATTATTAAAACTTTCATTAAAAGCAACATAAATTTGTGATATTTGTTCCTATCTTCGCATCTCTATCAAACCAAACTTTAATAAACTTGATAACAAATTCACGATCTTTTGAAGAGTGAGGATCCATTCCCATTTCAAAGATATCAGAGGTTTCAATGAAAAGTAAATTCTTATCATCATTATCATGATTTTCACCACTTTTTTCATTAAGTAAAACATCAAGAATAATAGTAAATATCCTTTTCGTCATAGCCTGGAAATAACCCACAATCAGTAATGCTTTTTGGACATCATCTTCAATTGATTCAATATCATTTAATCCTTCATATTCTTGTTCAAATTCAACTTTCGATTGCTCACCAGCTGAAGCCCACCAATAAAATCCAGTCCATGCAATCTCTTTCCATGAAGCAGGTTCAGTTACATCAGACCACCATTTCAAATCACCGTTTTCATCAAGTGTAGATGAAGTTTCTCTTGCATTTAAATTGAATTCAGAAGAAAGAATTTTGAATCTTTTCAAATCTCTTTGAGTTGCTTTTATATGATTCTTGTTATTTGAATTCATTGAGAAATCTTCAGAGTTGATTATTTCTGGATTTCCTTGAATTTCATTAATGATTGGTTTGAACTTTATAGAAATATCATGGATTTCTCTTTTATATGAAAGGATTTCATCAGTTGATGAAGCTATAAAGCCATTATTTTTATCATTTTCACTTATTTTCTTTAACCAATCAATATCATTAACACCCACTGAATATAGAGGTTGTAAAAATTTTAATTTCTCGTTCAAAAACCCTCCGTCGTTCAATAAATATGCAACATCTTGTGGTAATATTGATAACACAGATAAACAATAACTAAAAGCTGAATTTGATTCAATTGAAGGAGCATCAAACATCAGGATTCTTTCTCTCAGCAAAGCATGTTTCCAAGCAGTAAACACTAAAGGCCCCAAAACTTCCAATAAATTGGGAAGTCTCAGTAAATAATGATGACTATGATGTTTTTTGTTTGATAATGTGTTTAGATTTGGTGTTGCTGGAGTTATTGGATTTTTCAGTATTCTTTCAGAAATGTTTAGTTTAGAGTTTTGATCGAAAAAATCTTCGAATAACGAATAGTTGGTGGATTCTTTATCCCACGTTGATAATAAATCATGTAGTGAATCAACGTATTCTAAACCTTTGGTATAATTAATTGGTTCCCATTTAGAATCTTTAGGCAATCTTGTCAACTCTAGAAAACTATGGGATGGGTCGACTAATATCCCTAATGAAAACATTCTGACATGACTTCTAGTATTATCCTTAGACGCATCCAAATCTTGATGAAACACAGAAACACCATAAAATAAATCTTTTAAAGAATCGTCCTTCTTAGGCTGAACGAACGATATCACTTCTCTTTCAACCTCATGCAGCCCAGAAGGTAATGATTTGAATTCAACACATTTCAATGAAACAGTATCATCGATGGTCTTGCTCCATTTCAACTCATAACCTGACCTAACATCAAACTGTACAAGGAATATCGCGGAAATAGGTGTTCTTGATAATGACTGATTTGCAGAATCCTGGAGGTATAAACGAAGTGGTTTGGGTGACTTGGTGTCCTTGGGAATTGATATACTCAAGCCCGTTGGTTCTTTAGAGATGTTTTGTGGATGTTGATTAGTCATTGTTTTATCCCTATCACCGTTCTTGATAAATGGTTGATTTAAAATTTTCACAAAGTTTATCCCGAAAGGAAAGAATGTTTGACTAATGTAATAGAGAGATAGCTGATGGTAGGTTTGAGAACTAAGAACATCAAAATGTGGTTAATTCTCATGATTAGGTAGACAGTGATAATGTAATTGGTTTTTACCGCTGGATCTTTTACTGGCCACTTTCATCATCTTAAGATTCTAACTGGTCCGTTAAAAACTGTGTTTCTGAACGAAAGTTGTCATTTCAGTACTGAAAGTGACAAAATCTATTGCAAGTGCTGGGTGATGTATTTCACGACAGCCTCGTAAAAGCAATTTTCGAAGAAACTAGAGACCTCACATGAAAATTTGTCACTCTTTTCACAGCTACTTGGGGCTTTTTTTGATACTTGAAACCACTCTACCGTGGTAGATCTCTCTAGGTTATACACAGAATGATAACCTCGATTTTCAACAACTCGACCTCTATTTCAGCTAATTTTACGTATAATACTCATTGCTAACAACGTTAAATCCATACTTATAATCACTCATATATGCAATGAGCAAATCACGATGCAGAAAATCCGTTCGTAACTCCAGAATTATCAGAAACACTAACTCCAACTGATAACGAATTTAATTTCAAATCTACCACTTTTGAAGTAAAATGAGCAAATAAAATCATAGTGATTACAAATTCCAAACGACGAGGTATTAATGTCCAATGAGAACACAGCCAGATCCCATAATGCTTCAGTTATATAAAAACAGTTTAAAATCACACTCAGGACCCTCACTGAATCTGTACTAAACAAAACTCCGTACAATGGTCAAATACTTCAAAGGTTTAGATTGTATTGCTGATATTGATACAGAAGCATATAAAAACTATGCTACAATCTCACAAGATGAAATAACTTGGATGGGACAGAGTGTTTATGCGTTATACTGTATTTATTTTGGAGTTGTTGTGTTATTCATTTTCATTCTAAGGAAATTATTCTACATGTTTAATGATTTTAATGCAAGATATACTAATCCCAAATCATCATTTAGACTTTTCAATAAATTTTCTGCTATAACACGATACTTTGCTTACAAAAGAATACCCGTTTTATTTTCGAGATTAACCGGTCTACCTCCTTCAATGGGTACTTTATTTTTATTCTTTAGTGCAACATTATACACTCTATGTTATACTTTCATTCCACATTTCTGGTATAGAGGTTGTTCAGGTTTTGGTACTCCTCCATTAGCTCAAAGAAGTGGGATGGTGGTAATGGGCTTAACTCCATTTTTAATCATCATCTCAGGTAAAACTAACTTCATCAGTGGTGTAACTGGTGTTAGTTATGAAAAATTAAACGCTTTCCATCAAGCTCTAGGTTGGGGTTCTTTGTTTTTCTCCTTAGTTCATACTTTTACTTTTATTGTACAAGATTCCCTTGAAGGTGGTATTGCTAAGATTCATAATCATTGGGATGAAGATTTTCTATACAAAAATGGTGTTCCTCCTCTAGTTTTCTTATTCTTGTTATGTTTTTTGGGTTTAAGAGTCGTTAGAAAATATGTTTATGAAGTGTTTTGGCATTGTCACTGGATCTTAGGATTGGCTTATTTTGCTACTTTGGCATGGCACATTTATGGTGCTATGGGGATTGAATACATTTGGGGTACTTTAGGTTTCTGGGGTGCTCAAATCATTTATAGAGTTCTTGTGAAATCTCCGTTCAAAGCCAACACTATCGAGTTTAAACACAAAGAAGCAACTGTCAAGGCATTACCAAATGAGTCATTTGAAATTAGTGTTCCTGTTGGATCTAAGAAGGAAATGTTTTGGAAACCTGGTCAACATATTTATATTAGATTCATGAACGGGGTTCACACATTAGACAACCATCCTTTCTCAATTTTAACAATCCCAGAACAAAATGGTGATTCTACTTTGAAAATGGTTGTTAAAGCGCAAAGAGGTTTAACTAGAAGAGTTTATGATAATGTGTTATCAGAAAAGAACCTCGAAAAGAAATTTAAAGTCTTCATCGATGGTGCTTATGGTGGTATGAATCGTGATTCATTGTCATTTGATAAATTGGTTTTAGTGGCAACAGGAACAGGTATTTCAGTGACTTTGCCATTTGCTTTAAATGTTGCTGTAATCTGGGAGATGTTACAAGTAATGTTAAAAGCGTTGATTTTACATGGGTGATTCCAAATATTGAGTTTTTGGAGTCAGTTAAGAATCAATTGATTGAATTGATTAATGTTATTTCAAATAATGACGAAAAATTACTGGAAATGTTCACCATCAATATTTTCATCACCAATTCAAAAGATGGTGAAAATTTGAAAATCATCAAATCAAGAACTGAACTAGAATCACATCCACCTTTGAATTCTTCAAGCAAAGAAAGTTTGAAGTCAATAGACTCTTCAAATTACAAAAACTTTTTAAATTTACATCATAATCAAAAACCACAATTGAAAGAATACCTTCAAGAAGTCTCATTGTTGGAAAGAAATGCAATTATTGTATCAGGTACCTCAACATGCCAGGTTGACGTTGGTAACGCTGCGTCATATTTACAAAAGAGCGTTATTAGTGGTGATAAAAATGTTCAAGAGGTTTATTTACACACTGAGAATTTTGGATGGTGAGGTTTAAGATTTCTATATTTTGTGTTTTGAAATAGATCTTTAGTATAATTAATTTATTTGATAGTCTGAAAGTTCCAATCTTTAAACGTTACAATCTTACTGTTGAAATTTTTTGCTCGCATATCGTATCAAGCCTTGACCCATACTAAAATCTAGACTTTCTCAAGAAATCTAAGAACGACCCTTTTATAAACATAAGATAAAAATTTCATTACTTTAATGATAGAATTTTGGTAAAGTCTGCACTTTCGCATGTTGAATAAAAGCGCCATTAATTGAAAATTGCAATATATAATAACAGTTTTTCAAAAGGAATTACTGTACATGATTTGAAACAATATTAATATTATCATAATTAGAATTCGTATATATGGATCTTGATAGGATCCAAATTATAGTTTAAACAGTTCAAATACTTTCAAATAGTTACTTAACAAATCATAACAGGAAAGTTGAATCTTGCTGGTTCCCCAAACATATAAGTATGAGTGAAAAACAGTGTGCCTTAGAAAAAACTTCACTGTGCACTGCACCCGAGACTCAGCCATTCCGTACTTAAGTAAAGCCATTTCCACGAGATACTAAAATGCTAGTATACTGATAACTTATTATCCAGAGATTCTGGTCCTTTGATTGGTCAGGACTCAGGACTCAGGACTCAGGTTGTTTATAATGAAATTGGCTAGCACCAAGGACCAAGACTCTCTTGAGTTGACAAATTGGCTACAGATTCCTAGGTCTCCACTACCCAGTGCCTAATATAATGTATCTGATATCTATTATATCTAGAATCTACTATCTACTATCTAGAATCCAGATTTTAGTTCAATTATGTCATTAATGGGATCCCCCTATACCCCTATCAGATATCAAACACTTTTGACAAGATTTGAGTTTTCAACTGCTTTGGATATACACATCTACACGATATCTATTTAGGAACTTAACAGCAAATTACCTCTTACTAGGTTTCATGTTATCAAAACTATTTTTCTAATTTACTATTATTAAAATCTCAATCCGTTTAATGTAATGATATTTGAAAAGAAGTTAACTGGGCGATTAATTAGTGTGGTGCTGTATGAGATTCATTAGCCATGTCATCATAGACCAGCAGGTTGAACTCTGTATTTTGCAACTACACAAACTTTAAAACTGTCATGTATGTTTAAGGAAATCCGCACTCTAACTTATCTGTTGTAACGGCTAGTTCGAGCACTGGTATAACAGAACTCAATTTGAATCCTTTTAAATGACCATATTGAACCTTCCAAAGTACTACTAATATACATAATGAAAGTGTGGGTTCAGTTTCATTTTTCCTAATGTTATTAATTTCAACTATGAATATCCTAACACAAAGAAACTTGGTTCTTCTCGACAAATACATATTCATCATATTATACAGTCACT
Organism: Phaffomyces antillensis; assembly: GCA_003707195.2. Taxonomy (NCBI): domain Eukaryota; kingdom Fungi; phylum Ascomycota; class Saccharomycetes; order Phaffomycetales; family Phaffomycetaceae; genus Phaffomyces; species Phaffomyces antillensis. Next base: position 221,901 of record PPNI02000017.1, read on the forward strand.
AAAGATGGTAGAAATGGGTTATGACTTGAAGAAAATGAAGCTCATGTCTTTATGAATGTTGTTGAGTTCTATTGATAAATTTGTTACACCAGATTAATGGTACAATCTATTAAACTGGTGATAAATGTGTAAATTTATCCAGGAACGCTACAGGATCTACTAGATATTTATGAAATTTTTAATGTACAATTCAGAGTGCTACCTGGACTGCATATACAGTTCTTATCAATTACCTAAAAACTTGATAAGGTGAAACTTCTTGGATCTTAAGGGTGGTTGTAGCTTTTCTTTCCTTTATAGTCTTGTTAGCACCCCATTTTATAAGGTGAGTATCATATGATACCATTTTGGCTGTTCACATACGCATATTTGTCATGTTTATAGTTTAAAATTTTCCTTTGTCTCGAAAGGCTTTAGATAGTATTTTGATAATTTTTCAGCTCATTTGTCAATTGTGGAATTTTGACTGAAACTTGATAAAGCACAAACTCTTCGATCAGAAAAAACTCTTCGCACACTCTTCTTCTTGTGACATGAATAATAAGTTAATCAGCTAATTCTTGTAATTTCTTACTTCACTAATACATAATTTTAAGAGTAGAGAAAAAATTCAATTAGGAATCGTATTATTTTATCAATTTCTTGAGAAGGAATGTATGAACAGTGTTTTTTATCAAAAGTTAGTCCACTTGCTTACTTTCAGGAAGATTGAAGAACTAGTGCTGTTATTGATAAGGTAACTGGAGAGGTCGGTGGAACACAAAGATTCATAGCTAGTGTTACCTCAATCGAACAAAACTTGTTGAAAGCACTCACTTATGTATCTATAGTATCTATAATTACTCAAGAATCTGATAAACCAGAAGCAGGGGAAATACCTTCCACCATTTTAAAGCACTGGTGGTATTATAAAGGTTCTATTCAAAGAAAAAAGATTATTCAAGCCCAACATGAATCAACTAAGGGTGAATATAAAGTTGATATTTGATATAAATCTAGTTATTGACTTGAAATCAGGACAAGCTCTTGGTTTTCATGAATCTAAATATGGGTGGAGAGTTGCAGTTGTAGCAATCAGAGGTTCTAATTTGACTGAAACAGAGAAAAGTAGAGAATTAGGTGGCTTGAAAGCTTTAGACACAGGCTTTGAAAATTAGTCTTTCTTTGAAACAGTAAGAGTGTAATTTCTGGATCTAATAATAGAAAATGGTATGGTTTTCACTAAATAAGTTTTTTTCTTCTAGATTTAGTGTTCCTCTATAAAAACTGCTCCATGGTATTCTTTTTTTTTCAAAATAGTAAATCATAGTTATTTAAACGATATTCCCATAAGCAGTAGCTACTGTTTGATTGAGCTGTAGGTGGTTTAAACCCTTTTTATGTGTTACGTATTATGACTTGGCTTCAGGAAACAATTAGATAACCGTTTAAACTCTTAACTTTGGTAATATCTGGCATTTATAGAGTCGAAAGTTTCTACTACACTTTATTATGTTTATCTGCTTGATAGCTCACATTCCAAGACTTATCATATTATATAAAACATGATACTTTTTAGAAGCTTGGATGTTTGATATTTTGTATATTCCATAAACAATTTTATATCTTAGTACCTTCCTCTCTTTCAGTCCCTAATGAACAGGCTTTAAAATAGCCACAAGATCCATTCAAACGATTTGTTTCTGAGTTCTCTTAGTTATTTAAAGCTTCCCCTAAATTTCATTTCAAGTTATTCAAAAAAATACGTTTAATATTCATTTAGTACAGGCTTATTTTTACGAGCATCAACTCTTAATCTTTGATAATACTATCACCTGTATTAACATAATAAACAAAACTTTTGATCTATCGTGATTTGTTCAAACTAAAGAGAAATAAAAAAACTTGCCAAATAGTAAGATTCTAGAAGCATCATTAAAGCTCATTAAACATGACAAAGATACACTTACTAAAAGGCTAAAGCTCCAAATACTATATAAACTTTGCTTTATTTACAAGAATAAGTCTTACGAGGAAGTTATATGACAAGTATTGTAATTAAATTATAACATTTTTTTGTTAGTACAGGTTAAGATCATTTTTATTTTAACTTTTTAAAAATTAAAAAAAAAAGTAATCCTAGTTTTTTTATATTTCAAAATTAAAGCCGAGTAACGCCGACGGAGATTGGTACTTTAGACCCCTTATTACATGCTAACCTTGGTATTGAAGTGATAGAGATAAGCTGAACTTAGATGCAGGGCTTTCAATATTTATTCCAAAGTGGAAAGCACTAAGAAATGAGTTTTTGTTTTTCGGCTTTTCTCTCGTTACAGAAGGAATTTTGCTAGTAAAATTGGAAAATTTGGAATTATCAAGAATCTAGATAACACGGAAGTTAATAGTGAAGTGAGGGTACACACATATAAATACTATTTAATGGTAATCATTATAAATTTGTTGATTTTTTATAGTGGAGTTCAATCACTAGTATCTAATAAGTTTAAAATACTATACATTTTTTTTTTATTAGTTCTGTGTCTCATAATACCATGCTTCTTAATGTACTGAGAGGGGTAGTTTTTGAAAATCAAGCCACTCTACTTCTTTGAAGGTATTCATGGGATTTGATTTTGAGCTTTTCTACACATTGTTTGGAGAAGCATATTTTTAATGTTCAATAAAGCAGCTATTAAAACAGCAAAAAGAGGCTGATATGAATTACAACAGCTAAAGAAGGCTAATATGCTACATCTTAACACTATCATGGTGCACAAGTATTATTTGACTAGCCAGTCTCATATCACTGGAGATATTATTAATTTAATTTTTGATAGTTTTTAATGCGTTTGATATGAGCTATCTCCAGATTCTCAGGACGCTGATACTTCTTTACTCTGGGGAAGCAGCGTTACATGAGATGTTACTTGCTTTTTATAAAAATTGAACTGGTCGCAAAGTATCTTTTATTACAATTACCTTGTTAAAAATATGAGCTACCTTCATTAACTGTAAGTAATTTATCCAAACCAATGAAATATCTTCTAAATACAGAGGCCCAAAGGTGATCATTATAATGAATATAGTTCTACATCAAATAACTGACAGTGGTGTGAGTAATTAGGTTCTAATACCCAATCAGAAAAAATATACTGACTTGTTTGTAAATACAAAAGACAGGAAGAATTTTAAAGACGCGTTTTAGTCAATTAGATCACTGAGATTGATCTCTTAATGAAAGGCTGGTCTATTTAACTCTACATTAGACATATTCGAGTTGATTTTACTCCAAACTAAGTACCTGGTTCTACCTAATAACAAAAATGTAGTATAGCTCGGATCCAGACCTTCCGAGACAATCAATGTTTATGAGAGAAATGATTTTAAGCCTGTTAAATGTAGAAGTGCGAAAAAATCTGTATGGTAGAGCAAAAGAAAACATTCTATGAAAGGATTGACTGATTTAATTTTTTCAAACGCGGTATGTTCCATATAATAAGGTGCCTTATATACTCCTTTGATGAATAATGGAAATAAACTTCGATGGTAAATAGTAATGTAGAAGGTATTGTTAACGAGATTATCATGAGAGAATTCTTTACCGTTAAGATTCAACAAAATAACGATTTTATTGTTAAAAGAAGGGAGGAATGCATAGACACCGATTTTTAAACTGATTAATCCTAATATAAAGAAACCAATAGTTAAAAAAAAGAGTATATCGATCAGCTAATTGAATTTTTAGCCGATTCTCAGATGTTTCAGTGAATGATGAGTATTGTTCTTTAACTGTGAATTATCGCACTCACTTGTTATTTGAGATAAGGAACTGGAAGTAATTGAAACAGAAATGATAAATATGATCAATTAATTAGCTTCATCCCATCTGCTATACTATTAGATCATAGATAATAAAGATGATGACGAAGATACAGTAAGGCTTAATCTCATAATAAGACAGTTCAAGTCACAGTTAAGATATACGATATACTATACTTGGATTATCATAAAAGATTGTGTCCAGATTTGTTGGAATTGATACTAGAAAAACCTACCAAAATGCCAATAAAATACTGAAAGCATTCGGGTTAAATAACTTGGACTTGAGTTGATTAGATTATTAGTACATAATTAAAACCTCATTAGACGTTATTGTTAAATCTATCGGGATTATGATTTCGTGTTACTGTTGAAGATTTAAAAATACACTGAATATCAGTCTAAATGAACCCGGTTAACAGTAGTAACTCATAAATTGGGAAGATAAACAACTATAGTTTACAGTAAAGAGGTATTCAATCAACCTATTACTCTTAAAGGTCCTATTCGTA